>OY101451.1:69521419-69743919 GCA_956483635.1 Panzeria rudis | reverse complement strand
TGCTGATGTCGCTGCTGATTTTTGTATGGCGTGTTCCCGATTTGGAGTACTACATTTTTGCTCACAAAAGCGATTCATGAAGTGCTGAAAATCATCGAAATTTTCAGCACTAAAACTGAAAATATATGAAAATATGGTAGATGTGGATTGGCGGCGCTAACGCCATTTTGAATGCTTATTATATCGTGACTTTATTTTTATTAATTTTATATTTATACTCACTGTTTGTTATTTTAGCTTCAACTAGTATCGAATTAAGATCATTCAGGTTTGAAGTCCAATGTACTAACCACTCGGCCAAAAACACTGTTTCAAAAAGGCACAAAGAAACTCAAATAAACTTACTCTTCTTACTCGCTTAAAAACCTGCATTGGATCAGCTCTATAAAATCAGCGTTTTTTCAATAACTTTTGTACGAAACTTTTATATAAGTAAAAAACAAATATTTTTTTTTATTCATACTACCCTTTGGATGTGTGTACACTTGTTGACTTTCTCGCTTTAGCCATAGAACAATAACCATATCTAATACTCCGTTTACACTAACGATACGTAAATTTTACGTACTGATCACAATTCTGTTTAAAGGCTAAATTAATGCCGCTTTTTGTCATATTTTATTCTTTTTATATTTCGTAGTTATTTATTTATTTGCTTAAAAGCAAAAACTTTAGCAAAGAAACACAAATTCATTGCATGAAAACAAAATACCTTGGCAATCATTGCATTAAAACAAGCATAAAATCAATGTTTGTATGTGTGAATGTTAAGGTAAATTATAAAAGAAGACGGAAAATACGTAATTTTTACGTGGCGACTTTTAGTGTTTTACCGCTCGGAGTGCGTAAACGATAAAAATGTTTTGTTCTTTCATTTATGTGTATACAAAAACATTTGTTGAAGGCATTTCTGGAATTTGGTATCGTTAGCTCGCCATATAGGGTGAATGCACCAGTAGTCGGCAGTTTAACTTTTTTTAGTTTTCAAAGTAGTGACGTTTTAAGTGCGAACATGGTGTTGGGATGTCGTTGAGTTACTGTTGCTAAGCAGATGGTATAGTTTTACACTCAATTAACGGTATTCAAGCACATTTTATTGAATTTGAGTAATTTAGATCTTTTTTAAAGTACATGATTTGTGCCAGAAGTCGGCACACGTTTCCCTATATTCGGCATTTTATGACCCTATTGTCGGCATTGCACGTTTTATTAAGGAAAGAATCAAATCGTGAAAGTTTTCAAGCTATTTTTCTATTTAAAATAGTAGCCAATTAAATTTTTACGAATTTCAAATAGGCTAACTCAATTTTTTAAGTCTGTGTGTTTGGTGGGCGGGTGGAGGGGAAGGGGTTACCTCCTATGCAAAGTTACTACGAGAATTGCTTGCATTTTCAAGCAAAAGTCTGGAGGAGTAGAGGGGGACGGATACCCCCCATACAAAGAAATTATGAAATTTCCTTATATCTGTAGAGCAATGTGTAGCGAAGCACAACGGGTAGAGCTAGTTTATCTATACATATAAAGTCATTTGTGTGTTTGTTAGTAGCGCATGATCTTCGGAACTATAAGAGCTATCGAACTAAAAATTTTAGCACAAGCTTGTGTCTGCGTTTTGTTTTTGAACCAATAGGTCGACATGGGGTGGAGTTATTTTGAAAAAACCTCTTTGAAGTTAAAAAACGATACATTTGGAGGAGAGACAACGCTTGTCGGCCTCAGCTAGTACTAGATAAGTTTTCCAAATATGTGTAAATGATTTTAAATTCTGAAAACAATGTTAACAAGTTATTCGGGGATTTTAGTATATTTTCGGATATCGGTGTAGATGCTATTATGGACTCATCTTCAATATATTATGTTGAAAGGTTAAGTTGTCTGTATTTTACATTTATGTTAATATTTCTTGGTTTATTATGATTTCTTATGGACTTATATCGCACCTATGACTAAATATGAAGACATGGCTTTTAACATTTTATGAGGAAATTTATCTATAAATTAGACTTCTCTTAGCAACATTTTTTTATAATATGAATATATTTGCAAATTTATTTCAAAGCCCTATTCCGGGGCGAACTTTGTATCGGGACTATTAGAAATTTTGGATTCTGCCCTTGTTCCTTGGAATATTAACCATGCCGAATTCTATCTGAATTAGAACATTACGAACATTCATTAATATGATTATTTCGAACGTATTTGCTTTGTGAATCCAAATTGATTATTAGGCTAAGGTTCGTAACGTTATATTCAGAAAGAATTGGGCATGATTAATATTCCAAGGAACAAGGAATAAATTAACATCAACTTAATTTTTCAACGTACACAGCAGAACAGAGTAGCGCCAATTTCGGAAGCCGCTACACTTCCGTCGTCAGTGCTCACGTGTATTTGCGTATCACCACTTGTCAGGTGGCTCTGTTGAATGTGATTTTAATTCTTATATATACAACTTTTTCGTGAAAATTGAATACGAGAATTAAATCACTCTCAAGCTGATATTAAAGTGCACTTTCCCAGCGTTGCCATCGGTTTATTTTTCTTCATTCCCATTTTTCTGATTTTTGTTCTACTCAAGACAAACTTTTTTGGTTTGATATTATACTTAAGTATATATGAACATGTAAACATGTGAAAAGCTCAAGCCAGTAGCTAATTGTTTATTAATATGATTATTTCGAACGTATTTGCTTTGTGAATCCAAATTGATTATTAGGCTAAGGTTCGTAACGTTATATTCAGAAAGAATGGATGATTCCCATAGGTCACCTAAAATATCCCAACTATTCTGATCAGTCAGAAAGTTTTTTAATATTTCAAAAAAATTTCTTATGCTATCTTTGTTAATACCGCTCGTCCCTTTCTAATTCCTACTGTTTCTTTATTTGCTAGACAGGGATGACGTTTCAAAACCCTTAGATAATATTGTTTGGCGTTACATTTTCCTAGAACCTTTAAGGTGGAGGTACATACCACGCGTTATGCGGCAGCGCTTTTCTTACTTTTAACGCTTTAAGAATGGCAAGTTACACACCACGCTTTTGATGCTCTTCTGCTTATACAATTTCAGTCCTTTGCCGGCTATATTTTGTCTTGCCTTTAAGTTTTATTTTCTTTATATATTTAATGCAGTTTTCATCCATTTTTTAATAAAAAAATTTATTTCTAATAATTTATTGCCATTAAACAAACATTTTAGCATATGAATCTGGCAGCACTACCTGTCATTTTGTATACGACGCGTGAGTTGCGAGTTACGCGCGTCGCAAGCTTCGCTTTGTATCTTGATTTATGGAAACACACAATTTCAACTTTTTTGACAGAAGTCTGTAACGCATTAGCGTATTTAACGCATGCTATGTACCTTCACCTTTAGGATCACGGCCGTGTAATCTGTCATGTATGGTTGAACGCGGAACACCATATTTTCTTATTTCGGAGGGAGCATTTTTAAGGCTTCTTCAGGATATGAGTGCAAGGGGCTTTTTCTTGGCGTGTCCATATTTGGAATTCTATAATGCTGAAGAACAATTCATACTGAATCTCAAAATATTACCCTGTTTTGTGAACTCCAGGCAAATAAAAGGTGCTGTCGACCTCAGGATGCTTTAGTTCCTATACTCGGCAGATCTTAAAATACTCAATAAAACTGTGCCGACTATTGGGTAAACTCATTTCAAACTCATTTTCTTTATGAGTATTGTCAAGAGAGGTGAGTAATAAGCAAACTTCTAGAATATGAGCTTAATATGAGAAAAATACGTATTTACCAGAAGTCGGCACCACCATGCCGACTACTGAAAATTATAACAATTTCTGTGCCTAAAGTCGGCAGCACCTAATATAACCAAATAAATAATTTTTTGTAAACAATTTCACATTAGAGTCATTATTTAAACAAAATTCTATCTTTTAAGACCGTTTTAGTAAAAACAATACTTAAATTGATATGATTATTTGCTTGTTTTAGTTAGTCTTGGCACTAAAAAATTAGTAAGAAAAACAAGCACTACAGCACCTGTTGAAACATTGTCACTGAAAGAGGACAAAAATAGACCAAAATACTCATCTAGCCAAAATTTAAACATTACATAAAGAGAAACTAGCATGTGTTCGGTTATAGTTATATCCTACTTTTCTGTAAAACAACCTTTATTTTTATTTATTTATCATTTAATTAAAAAATGCCGACTACTGGTACATGCCGAACTAAGGAGCTTGCACCATACTTATTTAGCAAGAATTAGAAAAAAATCTACACTTAGATTTTACGTACATTATGGTTCTAGGGTTAAGACCTGCATTGCTGCGGCGCTATGAAATCAGCTTCTGAACAAGCTCATATTTTAAAGCGAATTATGATGCATTTTATTTCTTTAGTGCTTCAAAAAACATGGAAATTTTTTACTGAGAGGTTTGCTTACTATTTTCTAGAGTCCGACCGAAACCAGTTTTTTGAGGCCGAACCCGAACCGAACCTAATATTCGTCTAAAAGGTCGAATATTCTACCAAATCCGAAACTTACCGAAACTTTTTAGCATTAACCAATACATTTTTAAAACTTACATTTTTAAAAATTACAATTATTTTATTATTGGCCCCTTTCCCAATGTGATTAAAAGTTATCATGGTATTTAACGGCAAATTCGGTAACAAAACTTCTCAATTATACGTTAACTTTTAACCGTACACTGTGAAAAGGGGCGTAAGACTATTTCTACATACATACAGTGTCAGTCAAAATAATAGCACAAATTGAATATATTTTATTCCATCGGGTAAAAATTAAACAAACATTTATGAGCATATGACTAATACAAACTTGGCATGAAATTAGCATTATTGATAAATAGAACTGGGTTCGGTACACATACATTTAGCAGTTTTTCATCACTCTATTGATGGCGGTACAATCAAAAAGTTGAGTTGGAATAACTAAAAAGATATAACAAAGTGGAACATGTACCTATTTTTGACGCTTAAATCGTATAAATAATTCATTTCTACTAAAGTAAAGTTTTTGATTTGTGCCCACGTTTCATCGATATACACATATACATATACACAATAAAGATTTTTTCTTGAAAGTATTAAATTTATCGTGAAGATTGAAAATGAGCTTTCTTCATATTTTGACAAACAAATCTATTTTAAAAGACAAATAATCAATTTCAGTGCAAAATCGCAGACGTAAATTCGATGGCGAAAAATAATTTTATTATAACACAAAATAGATTTTCGATTGGTATTGAAATCGGTTTACCTCTCCCTAGTTTATGCTATTTATTTTGGCAACAAACAGTTGAATAATTTATGGTACCTATATCTTTTGGTTACATTTTATAAAACTAATAGCTGTTTTATACTATCTCACAAGCCGTTCGACTTCTGTAGAAAATGCAACCCTGATCTAATGAGTTTATGGAATGTTTTAAAAAAGCAATAACTACACATTATATCAGGGTAGCATTTTGTGCAGAAGTCGAACAGCTTGTGTAATAGTCTAAAAACAGCTTAAGTAACATTTTCATTCAATTTGCAAAGATATGGGACGGGAAAAACAGATTCATAGCGGTGACATATTTTAAATTTCGAAAATACTATCTCGATTGACTTTCTTTTTTATACAGAATAAAAAGTTTCGGTTTCGGTATTCGACCAAAAAGTGGGCCTAAACCGAATATCAGCCGAAACCACAATTTTGGCTGAATCCGAAACCGAATATTCGGTCGGACTCTACTATTTTCTTGGTTATGCGGTAGAGATCTATGGTGCGATTTTTAGCAGCTGCTGCTTGTGCTTCCTTCGGTAGTCCATCCACATACACCTTTTATAAAGTCGTACACTAGCACCCCCCATAAGGGCCTACCTACGCCAATGTTAATGCTCAAGGCCAAATATCAACAGCGATACTGGTGGAGTAGCTATAAACAAATCATTGGTTTTCTTGAATAAAGGCGTAACTCTTAAAACTGATTTTTTCAGTAGAGCAAAAACAAAATATTTCTGAAATTGTGTCCACGGTATGAACATCTTTGATTTTTTTAACACTTTCGGCATATATTTGCCAAAATAACTTTGTGCAAAAATTTCAGACAAATTTAACCTCATATGTTGACATAAGTAACATTTAATTAGTAAAATAGAACAAATAAATAAATAATAAATGTGTTTAGATAATAACATCTCTGCTTCTTCACACAGGAATACTTAAGTCGTTATTGCTGATAATTTATGGAATCAATATAGAAGTCAGGTTGTTGTGCATGTAAAAATATAGAGACTAGTCCACGATATTCCGAAAATTTTTACTCTCATGGAAAGAGCGCTTAAAATAGAGCTATTTCGCGTTAATTACTCAAAATCTAAGTAAGTCGACTTACGCATTTATTCAAGAAAACTGCAGAAATGTCGGATTTCAAATTTTAATAGAAAAATATCTTGTGTTATGGCTTGTTTATCCATTGTGAGAGAATTTAAAATTTTTTAACAAACTTCAAGTTTATAAGAATAAAGAAATTAGTAAGTAGGTTCACTGTTATATGGAAGAAGTGAAGTTTCTTTCATTGAGATAAATTTAAATTTAAATTGTTTGATTTTGGCACCATTATTTGAAAAAGAATTTATCAAAAATATTTTTAGAAAACAATGCCATATTTGATCTTTGACACAATGAGCACATAAAATCAATCAAAATCGTGTGGTTTACTTGGTTACAGCAATTCAAAAAGATTTTAGTACTATAAGAGCCGAAATGCATTTTTTCATTTATCATCCCTGCTACGTATATAAGTATCTACGTATGTATGTGTGTATGATCTTGTACTGTTTCAATAAATTAGAACATCGATCGTCACCTTAAACGTACACTTTTATATTTTTACAGTATAAGAAAAAACAGTTTTAGTCCTCTATTCGTCCATGTAAAATGAGTATTATAAGTATTCGTGAACTGTTCATAGGTTAATTTTTCATATTAAAGAGTTTTTTGTTTTTCTCTTTTGAAATTATTTCAATGTAACTTAGGGCTTTTATGAACTCATATGACGACATACAGTTTGTAAGTAATACTTTTTCAAGGCAAACATTTTTTAGGAATTTCACTTTAAATAAAGAATACCCATAACACACTTATTTTATTTAGTATGTTTTGTTTTTGTAACACCCCGTCTTCTGGTTACTTTTATTCTTATTTGTTTGCGCTTTTTAAAGATTTTTGTCGTGGCAGCAATGAATAAACTCAAACGAATCACTGTTGTCATAAAAAAAGAGCATGCACAATGCGCCGCTCAATATGCGCAGGGCGCAGCGCAAAGCGCTATACAAAAAAAATTAAATGCGCATTGCGCAAAGAGCGCGCTAATAAATCGAATGCGCTTGCGCTGCGCATACCAATTGCTCCTTGTAAAAAGTGCGCAAAGCGTAATGAGCAAAAGAAGTGCGCAAATCCGAACTCTGATTAAAAGTATTTTAAAGTGACGCCTAAAGGTCCTAATCGATGTTTTCTCTAGTACTGCCATGTTTTGAAATAAGATAAATTTTATTTTGCAGGGAAGTTGTAATAACGAAAATAGTTACAGGTCACTGTATTTCTCATTTTAGCTATGGTTAACTTTTACAAATGCGTACTTTACAGGCAAGTTGTGATAACGGGCCTTAATGATTTACAGTTACCATCAAAATAAAAGTTTTCGTATGAAAGTGAGCATTTTTTCTATATACAAATTTACACAAAGCCTGGGGCTTACGTCTTTCAACTAATCGATGAAATAAACACAGGTCTCCTCGCCAGTCCATGTGTTTATTTTCTAGGGATGTAACGAATACCGATACCGATACCGATATATCGGCGATATTTCAGATTTTCCGATACATCGGTATCGGCGATATTTTTAAAACGATACTTTTAAAAATTTTTTCAGAGTTTTTTTCTGACAAATTATTTATTTTATATTAATTTTACCATGAACTAAACTCATTTCCTTATTTTTTAAATCTTATCAATATCAATTTTAAAAATTAATAATATTTTATACTATTTTTTTGTAAAAAAATTATTTATTTTTTGTTAATTTTACCATGAATTCAAATTCAGTTCGTTGTTTTTTAAATATTATTCCAGCAAAAAAAAGACACTCCAAAGTAGTCATGAAAATGTAGAATTCGCGATCCGAAAGTATTGCAAATTTGGATCATTTTTAATTAGTGTTACATATCCTTGCCATTGCAAGAAGTTCTGTTTTTCGATTACCAATCACCGAATTGGAAGCGATGCTCGGACAAATTTCTTTTTCGGTGTTCTATAATGGTTTTTCCTCAAGAAAAAAGGATAAAAAATTACCCATTTTCACAATTTTTTTAATGCGAGTATGGCGAGAATTTTTTAAAATTATAAAGGAATTTAAATTTTTTTCTTGCTTTTCTACTAATTACACTATGCGATAAATAAAGACTTTTGGAAAAACACAAGAACTGGACAGTACAGGTTCGATTGTCCTACAATGGCGTAGTAAAACCCTTTACTCAGTTTGGCGAATTTGGTGACCAATTTTTTTTTATGGACCTCCAAATTTTCTAAAAATCAGTGGGGCCTCAAAAAACGGTGTCATCAGTATTTGGCCAACAGCTAATTCAAACTTTATAATAACGCTTAACTGTATATGACAATAATGTAGCTAAGAGTCTGTTTAACAGATTTTTTTTAACATTTCATGGCAAAAAAAAATTTTTCGTTAACTTTTTGTTCACAAAATTAAGGAAAAAATGTTTTTTCACTTTTTTCAGAATAATTTACAGGGACTTGTAATTTTTAACTAACAATATTTGGCAAACTTATAGTTACGGTAGAGCTGAACCACTTTTGTGAACATATCAATACAATCTGCACGTATCTAGGCACTCTAATAGCTCACACAGACCACTTTTTACCTTAAAAATTTCAGTTTTTCACTATTTTTTTATGCAAAAAAAAATTTTTTTTGAAAACAGTTATTCAAGTGCATACTTCTTTGTTGTGTTTCACTAAGATTTTGTGCCCAGAAAAATAATATGTTCCTGTACTTTTTTTGAAAAAAAAATTATTTTATTCACTTTTTTCAGTATAACTTGTAGGGATTCCAAATTTTTCATTACCATTATTTGGCAAAACAACAACAAACAATACAAAATAGTAAATACTGAAATCAGCAACATAAAAAGTGGAACAATAACAAGGAAAGCAAAAAAATGCAATAAAAATATAGCCTAACTCGTAAAAAACGAAAACTTTTAAGGTAGAAATTAGTTTTTCTGGGCTGTTTAGGGTGCCCAGATAAATTCAGATTGTATTGACATGTTTACAAAAGTTGTTCAGCTTTACCGTAGCTATAACTTTGCCAAATATTGTTAATAAAAAATTACGAGTCCCTGTAAGTTATTCTGGAAAAAGTGAAAAAAAAATTTTTTCCCTTAATTTTTCAAAAAAGGTGCACAAAAAATTTTTTTTGGCATAAAATGGTAATAAAATCTGTTTAGCGAACTCTTAGCTACATTATTGCCATATATAGTTAAGCCGTATCATCGAGTTTGAATTTTCTGTTGGCCAAAAGTTGATGACACCTTTTTTTGAGGGCCCGCTGATTTTCCAAAACTTTGGAGGTGCATAAAACGAAATTGGTCACCAAATTCGCCAAGCTAAGTATAGGGTTTTACTACCCCGTGGTAGTACAATCGAATCTATACTGTCAAGTCCGTTTGTTTTTTGGACTGTTGCACTGTGTTATCTGCATATTTTTAATATAGATTTTTTGGAAGCAAAGAAAATGTAGGTCCTTAAAAAATACTCGCAATTTTTTATACTGGGTTAATATCAATTTTAAATATTAATAATCTCTTACACTGTAATTTTGTATAATAAAAAAATTGCACTTGAGTTTTGTTAATCTAAACTTTAAGTCAATTTCAATATTCGTATCGGTATCGGAATCGGTATCGGCGATATTTATTTTTAAGTATCGGTATCGGTATCGGATCGGCAAAACGGCGTATCGTTACATCCCTATTATTTTCGCCCCGCGTAATTTTAAATGAATTTTTTATTTTTGTTTGTTGTTTTTTATGTATGAATTACATGTTAAGCTTTTTATCTATTGTTTAATTGTTGGACATCAATTTGAAATATATGGTTGATACATGCATCAAAATAAAAATTTGTTGCGGTTCATTTTTATATGATTAGTTTTTGAAATATATAAGATTTTGTTGTACATTCGTTTGTGATATGTATTATAAATGTCCTGGTCGACGGGTTCAGACTTCTGGCAGCCCTAGGTAGAACAGCAAGTTCTTATTTATCAAATACATCACTGCATTTTCATTTGCCATCTACGCGTATGCAAATATATAAACTAGGGTATTCATTTAATCGGGCTTCTGCTTTAATCGGTTAATTAATCTAAGTTTTGCTTTAATCGGTTAATAATCTGTAAATTTCGATATTAATCGGTTAACCGAATAATAAAGTAATTTCAATAAACAAAAATTGGTAAACTATTTATTATTTTGAGTTTATTAGTAAAAAACAATAACATAGCAAACATAACAATTTTTGTACTAAACCAAGCAAAAATATCAAAGATGTGTATTAATTAAAAAATAAACAAGTTTGTAAGACAATTTTATTAGTTATTTTAACAGTTTAAGAACGTTGGAGAAATCGAAAGCAATCCATAATACAGAATATGTAATTTATCAGTCCTTTTCCTTGACACATATAAAATCTTCCATTATGCGATTAGAGTCGTTTTAATTATTATTTTTAATTCTTAACACTTCTATTTGTTTCGGTTAATTCTGTTAAAATATTGCTTGTATTACTATCGATAGTTTTTTCTGTTGTCAGGTGACCATCTTGTCATCGTGGCAAAGCTCTGCATTATACAAAAAGTATATTTCCAAATTCCTTAATTACCATTTTTGTACTGTTGCTAGAAGGAAATATTCCTAAGTGAAGGTATAAAATAAGTGTATGTATTTAAAACTTGAAAACTTGAATAGTACTATTGGCTTTAATTAAATTATTAATCAAAAACTTAATAATTCCTCAAGTTCAATTAGAGTAGCAGAGTCTTTCCTAAACTTCTTTGTTTGAATGAAAAAATAATTTCTAAACCTTTTGTATGTATGTATATGAGACGAAGGAAATAATGAAATACATAAAAAATATGTTGTAATACTACAAAAAATTTAAATTTTTTGTTAATCGATTGAAATTAATTGAAACTAATTGGTTTAACCGTTAATCGAAAATAGCCAATTTGAAATCAACCGATCAGTTAATCGAGTAGCAATTAACCGATTGAGTACCCTAATATAAACTCAAGGGATATTGCGGTTTAAAGCAATAAATATATAAACAAAATAAAAAGTACATTGTACATATTTCTATTAAAAAAAAATAGCTGTAAAAGTTGAGTTTCTTCTTTAATTAATAAATAAAACGAATTAATTTGTCATCCTTTTAAAAAGTGTATGTACTGACTTTTACTGTTTTAGTTAGCCAGAAATTATTTCCGCGCGGGCAACGCTAGTTTAAAATAAAGTAAATTAAAGGAAAATGTATAAAATAAATAAAAGATTTTGTGAAAAATAAAAGTGTAAAGGACACTGCAATTTAATAAGTGCCGCTTTTTAACTTGAAGTTTTCGGGGAAAATAAAATATTATAGCCGATCTGAGACATAAGCTATTCAAGGTATCAAGTACTGCTTAAATATAATTATATGATTTATATTCTTTGATATTACAATACATAGTGGGGACTTTCGGAAAATAAATTGTAATAAATCTAGAACTTCTCAACTGCTGATTGGATTTCTTTGAAACTTGAAACATATTTAGAGGAGGAGTCTAAGCCTTGTATTGGTGGTCACGAGCATGAGCGGAGGTACTATGAGCCAGAGTTGACCACCCTGGATTCAAAAAACTTCTGACGCTTGTAACTTTCTTAAATGTCATCCTACAAAAGTAGCTGTAGAGGCCATACTTGGCTGAGAAGGGGTGACACTCTTGTCTCAGCCGAACACGAGAGACGTAGGACAACCAAAGAACCAACCGCTGAAACAAACATTTTTGTCTGGCATTGGCTGAACTTCAATTTTGTGTTCAGATTTGATTACTTATTGTTAGCTCAATTTTATTGAAGGTACAATAAATACATATAACCGCAAAAAATCCTACAAAAGCAAAAGAAATAATGTGATAACATTTGTTTCTGCATCTCTCATAGTTTAGAAGATATTTGACTTTAAAGACAGAAAAAATTTTTTTTGTCTGATATTTTTTATTTTTTTGCTTATAACTTTTTAGTTTATAGTTCGATTTTAACTTAAGACACCATTCGATTTTTGATTCTTTAAAATGTGTGGTTATGTTGTATACATATATGCCACATAGTTTTGATCTAAATGAATAATAAATTGTGAATAAAATCGAAATGAAATAAGGCAACCTTAATTTCCATCACATCGAACCTTTAGATTTTCGATTTTCGTAGGTTCAGATTTTGAATAAATATTTAAAGTTTAAATATTGCTTAAAAAAATACTTTATTTTTTCCAATATTTCATGAATATCTCCGAACCTATGAAGCCGATTAAAAAATAATATTATTAAAACTGTAGGTAATTTTAGTCCAAATTTTCTTTTTTTTATAATATGTAGCTAAATAATAGGGTGTCTCTGTGGCTGATTGGTAGCGATGCTAGCCTGTCAGCCCATAGGTCGTGGGCTCGATTCCCGCCATAGGCCCTGGGTGTTTTCCGCCTTCGCGGGTTATGTTTGTGTGTTGTTGTAATGTTACAATAGTGTCGAAGTTACTTTCCATTGGTTCAGATATTCAGATGATGGTAGAGTTGTACTTTAAAAATAAATATAATTTCATAGCTAAATCATTTCATTGTGTCATGATTTCAGAAATTGCTTTGGAATAGCAAAAACTGCCTAAAATGTTATCGTTTGTTTCGTATATACACAAAAAGGGCGAAAGATTTTTTTTACGAATTATTGCACACTCGTTTACAATTGAGAGGCTTAGTGCAATAACTCGGTAAGCCACATGCAATCAAAAATTGATTTTATGTGCTCAATCTCGTGCTAGGTATCATAGCTTTGTATCCTAGAGAAAGTATTGGATAAATTCCAGTATTTTGCAAATAATTATGCTGCATATTTAAAGTAGAAAATTCCAAAAACCATACAATTTTACATTTTGTTATAACTTAAAAGTCGATTTATTCAATATTTTGTTTTTGTGGCTTACAGACTTATTGCACGAAGCCTCTCAATTCAAGCTTAGTTTCTGAGTTATACTAAAAAATGGTTAAAAACGCAAATTTTGCCATTTTTTTCACAATTTGTCGCCAAACCAAACATTCTATCTTCAAGCGGTATATCACAATTGTGAATATGAAAGCCGTTTTTGTGCCATCTATACTACATATAAATAAAATTGAAGTGTCTGTTTGAAATATCAAAATAACAGTTTTTACAATAAAAAATTTTTTTGTCTGTCTTTCTGGTTGACTGTCTATTTGTTCCGGGAAATCTCCGAAACGACTTGGCCGATTTTTATGAAATTTCATTATCAGAAAACTTGGGCTATTTTTTTGCAATAGGAGCGGGGGATGGATACCCCATGCAAAAAACTGTCCTCAATTTTGATGTAGGTTACTTTTCAAATAATGTGCATAGTGGGACAGAAAACTGCCGGGATAAGAGTAGGGGAAGGGTAACCCCCGTACAAAAAATTTGTAGCTATCCTACATCTGGAGAGCTGTCTTAGTTAAAGTCTTCAAATTTTAAGTAGTTTACTTTTAAAATAATGTGCATATTCGGACAGAAAACCTGTCGAATAGGAACGAGGGGAAGAGTACCCCCATGCAAAATTTTTTTTAGTTATCCTATATCTGGAGGGCTGTAACAATTCAAGTCCTCAAATTTGGTGTGGGTTACTTTGAAAATAGTGTGCATAGCCGAGCAGAAATCTGACAAGATAGCAGTAGGGGGAAGGTTACCCCCCATACAAAAAATGTTTAGTTATCATATATCTGGAGAGCTGTAATAGTTAGAGTCCTCAAATTTGGTTTAGGTTAATTTTCAAATAATATGCATAGTCGAGGAGAAAACTGGCGGAATAGGAGCGGGGGAAGGGTACCCACCATTCACACAAATTTTTAGTTTTCCTATATCTGGAGAGCTGTAATAGTTGGAGTCCTCAAATTTGGTGTGCGTTACTTTTGAAATAATGTGCATAGTCGAGTAGAAAACTGACAAGATAGGAGCGGGGAGAAGGGTACATCCTATACAAAAAAATGTTTAACTATTACAGGTCTCCAGATATAGGATAACTAGAGTTCTCAAATTTGGTGTAGATTACTTTTTAAATAATTTGCATAGTCTGGCAGAAAATAGGAGCGAGATAGGAGCGGTGGGAAGAGTTCCCGACATACAAAATTTTTTTAGTTATCCTATATCTAGAGAGCTGTAGTAGTTAATGTCCTCAAATTTGGTGTAGGTTACTTTTAAAATAATGTGCATAGTCGAGCAGAAAACAAGAAAGATAGGAGTGGGTACCTCCATATGAAAAAATTTTAGTTATCCCATATCTGTAGAGCTGTAATAGTTAAGAGTCCTCAAATTTGGTGTATGTTACTTTGATAATAATGTGTGTAGTCAAGTAGAAAACAGGCGGAATAAGATTGGGAAGAACTCTACCGAGCGTGGGGAAGGGTACCGCTCATCCAAAAAATTTTAGTTACCCTATATCTTGTGAACTTTACCAGTTAGAGCCGGCAAATTTTCAGTACGTAGTTTTTAAACTAATGTGCATGCGCAAGTAGAAAATTTTTGGGATATGAGAGGGGAGAAGGATAACCCCATACAAAAAGTTTTTAGCAATCCTACATCTGGAGAGCAGTAATAGTTAGAGTTTAAAATTTGGTGTACGTTACTTTGAAAACAATCTGCGTAATCAAGCGAAAAACTGGCGGCAAAAATTAAAGTTATTCCATATCTGGAGAGCAGTAATAGTTAGAGTTTCAAATTTGGTGTAGGCTGCTTTGAAAACAATGCGCGTAGTCAAGCAGAAAACCGGCGGGATAGGAGTGTGGATAAGGGTACCCCCACATGAAAAAAAAAATTATTTTTCCTATGTATATCTGGATAACCGCAATAGTGACAGAATCAAATTTAGCGTATTTTATTATCAAAATAATATGCACAGCACAGTCAAGCAGAAAACTTGGGGATAGGTGCGGAGAGAAAATTTTTAGTTATTCAATTTCTTGAGAGCTGTAACAGTTAGAGTCCTCAAATTTGGTGTATGCTACTTAAAAAATAATGTGCATAGTTAATCAGAAAACTGGGGGGAAAAAAAGGGGGATAAGGGTAACCCCCATAAAAAACTTTAGTTATCCTATATCTGGAGAGATGCAGTAGTGGAGGTCCTCATATTTGGTGTATTGCACGTGCAATACAATGTGCCAGGGATGATAAAGTTGGTACAATTGTACTTTTTTGGTACTATTGAAACCAAAAAAAGTACGTGACTCATTTGGTACTATTTGCAAAATTTCCCAGTTTGTTGGGTAGTATCCATTGATTATTTACTAATAATTTATCTCTACTTTGGCCCTTAGCTTAATTCTCTCTTAAGTCTACTTAGGCGGTTATTTCGTGAAGGGATTTGAGTACTTATTTAAGGAGAATACATACATAACAGGTGGTCTGGAGAACACAGCTTATAATATTTGCTTGTTAGTGCTCAAGGCCAAATATCAGCAGCGATGCTGATGGCGTAGCTTAATGTCAAATTCCATATTCTATAAACAAATCATTGGTTGTCTTAAATAAATTCGTATGTCTTAAAACAAATATTGCTGAAATTGTGTCCACGGTATGAATATCTTTGATTTTTTTACATTTTCGGCATATATTTGCCAAAAATTCCAGCCAAATATAACCGCATATGTCTACATAAATAACATTTACTAAACAAAATAAAACAAAATATTTACAACAAATTTCAAAATGTATTTAAATAATAACATCTCTGTTTGTGTGTTTAAATAATCCATCACACAGAAATACTTAAGTCGTTATTGCTAAAAATTTATGGAATTAATATAGAAGCCAGGTTGTTGTGCATGAAAAAATACCGAGACTAGTCCAAGACATTCCGAAAATGTTTACTCTCATGGAAAAAGCGCTTAAAATAGAGCTATTTCGCATTACTAACTCAAAATCTCCGTAAGTCGACTTACGTATTTATTCAAGAAAACCACAGAAATGTCGGGTTTAAATTTTTAATAGAAAAAATATATTGTGCTATGGCTTGTTTATCCATTGTAAAAGAACTTAACATTTTTTAACAAACTTTAAGTTGATAAGAATAAAGAAATTTGTAAGTAGGTTCATTGTTATATGGCAAAAGTGAAGTTTCTTTCATTAAAACAAATTAAAATTTAAATTGTTTAATTTTTGGCACCATTATTTGAAAAAGGGTTTATCAAAAATATTTAAAAAAAACAGACCCATATTTGATCTTTGACACAATGAGCACATAAAATCAATCAAAATCGCGTGGCTTACATGGTTACAACAATTTAAAAACATGTTAGTACTATTAGAGCCGAAAAAGTACTATTTTAGAAGCTCATTGGTACGGAATGAGTTTTTTCATTTATCATCCCTGTTATGTGCATAGTCAAGAAAAAGCTGTCGAGATAGGAGTGTGAAGAAGAGTAGCCGCCATACAAATAATTATTAGTTATCTTATATCTGGAGAACTGTAGCAGTTATAGTCCACAAATATGTTACTTCAAACTAATAAGCATAGTCAAGGAAAAACCTAGCGGAGTCCACAAATATGTTACTTCAAACTAAGAGACCAACCTAAATTACGACGCAAAGCGCAACGTAATTTAACGCTTAACTTTTACGCTGACATGGGTAACCTAAATTAGAGCGTTAACGTTGTGCCAGAAACAGTAATGTTTACTCACTTTGATTAATAAAAAACTCTAAATAGAAATAAGAAATAGAGATGAAGACGCTTAATTGACCTGAAAGTAGCTACATTTACATTACTGTAAGTATATGTGTGAGCATTAACAAAATAAACAACACTACTTTTGCAGCCAACTTCACTTCTTTACGCGCTGTCAAAATTGGATTTTCCAATTGCAAAGCGTTGACGCCGCGTTATTTCGGTTGGTTTCATACATTTTGTATGGGCATGAGAAATTTTGACAGCCAGACAACGCTTTGCGTCGTAATTTAGGTTGGTCTCTAATAAGCATAGTCAAGGAAAAACCTAGCGGAACAGGAGTGGAGAGAAGAATACACACAAACAAATTTTTTGCTGTAATAGCGAGAGTCCACAAGTATGTTACTTTACGAACAATGTGCGTAGTCAAACAGAAAACTGGCGAGATAAGAGTGGGAATAAAGTCACCGCCCATAAAGATTTTTTTAATCCTATATATGTTTGTTAACTTCAAAATAATGTGCGTGGGTCTACGACTATGACAACATGTTGTCATTTTGTCGCATTGAGCTGTTAGTTTGAAATATGATGCTATAAACACATTCGCCACAGCAGGCTACACGACTACAAATGCTGTTGGCAGCAATCGTCGTCGGGTAGTCAGCTACTTAATTATTTTGAACGCGGCAGCTACATCGTAACCAGCTGACATGTTGTTATTGCAGTACATATTTCAGTGGTGCCACTTTCAAAAGTTTTACTTGTATAAAAAACCCCTAATTCAAAATGTTCTTACATCTTGCAAAATGTAAAAACAAATCAATTTATTTCTTTAAAACCTATTGATTGTTATTGCACTTTTCATACTTAAATTTTTTATGTTTTTTTCTGTTTAATAAAATAGATATTGACTTAAGTCAATTATACCAACATCGTTGACAATTAAAAAAAACTTATGAGGCAGTAGCTTTTTTTAACCTTATAATTTTAGTGTAACTTTTTTTGGTCTCTTTTGGCTCCGGAGTTACGCGGTTCATATGGATATCACTTTAAACTTATCTAAAATACCTTTCTACTGGTATACAAATTTTTTAAAACAATTAACCCATTCCGAGTGAAATGCAATTTAAAAATTTGTTTATCTGACTTTTCAGGCAACGGTAGATATGCATAGTTCATATATACTATACATATGTATAGTTTTATAGAGAACTTTCCATGCTTTTATTGGTGTATAGTTGAAAGATGTCACCTATGAAATACTTAAGCTATGGTACTTTAAAGATGAGTTTAAGAGTTAAATTTATTTTCAAAGTGCCATAACTGATGAATTTCATCGATGATAGCTTTCAAGTATACATCAAATGAAAGTTTGGAATGCTTTCTATTAAACTAAATACATATTTAAGTACGATTGTATTGGCCAGTTTTTAAGAAAATGGTGCTTTTACGTGAGAAGTCATATAAAAAATGTTTTAAATTCCATTTTGCTCGCAATGTGTTAATGGATTTAAAAATTGTATATACCAGTAGAAAGGTGTTTTAAAGCATTTTGAAATTTTATACGCGGACTATTCGCAAATAAAAATATTTGCAAATAAGCAAGGTATATTGAACAGGTACCACTACAAGAACAGCTGTTTTAGTAAATTTGAGAATGTGTGCGTCACACAGGCAATAGATTTTGACACATGTCTGGGAGTTTTCTATCAACAACGGGCATGTGTTAGTAAATTTGAGAGAGCTTATGAATGTGTGCGACTCACAGTTGATGGATTTGACATATTTCTGGGGTATTTCTACCAACAAAATACATGTGTTTTTTGGTGTTGTATTTGTTTTAGTTATGGTGGTACCTGTAATGAATATGCCTTGCAAATAAGTTAATTCACTGTTTATATGGCATATCAAAATACAAAAACTTGGTAGCACTTTTATAGAAGACGTTTGTATTTTACAAAAAAAATAGTTGAAATGTATAAAGGAACAAACAATTATTTGTTTTAATTGTCATTATTTTCTTCTATCAATATTTTTCGCGAAATATTTTTCTATTTATTGCTTTTTATTAACAAAGCGGTGCAGCCAGCACCAATCATTTTATTTGCAAAAAGTGCGTTAATCGTGAATAGTTTTCGTAAGTTAATAAGTCGCAATAAAACAGTTATATGGCAACAATTTACAGTTTTATTTGCATATAACCAGTGCGTATAAACGTAGTATATATCGTTTAAATCCGTTCTATATTGTAGGACTTATGATCAATAATATATTAAAGTTTTGAACCCCGTAACTCCGGAATCAGGAGAGAGCACCGAAATAAATTATAGTAAAATTTTTAGGTTAAAAAGGGCTATTACTAGGCTTGCCACCCGTACTTTATAATAAAGTATTGTACGTTATTTCGGGTAATTGTACTTTATACTTTATGAGAACAATAAAGTACGCGAAAATACTTTATTTCGCATGATTTGATGAATCAAGAATTCAAAATAGATTTAGGTTATATTAGTCAGTCAGGTTATATAGATCACTTTAATCGAACCAGCTTTTGACTCTGGGAAGTATACATCGAAAAAACAAAATTACCGTTATCTGGAAATTGTCGAAGTGAAAAAGCAATGTTGAATTGGATAATGGGTAGTATGAATAAAAAAAGTGTGTGATTTTTACTTAAAAATTTGTTTTAAAACTCAAAAATTCTTAGTTTTATATTCAATAATTTCCAGAATTTGGTATTTTAAAACAAATTTTTAAGTAAAAAGCAAATACTTGTTTTATTCATACTACCCAATATTGTTAACATAATCGAAAATTTAAATCTGAAAAAAACTTAATATAAAAATGGATGATCTTTTTGGAGAAATTGCGTTATTACCCAAACTTTATGATCAGATACACAGTTCTGAAGGTTTTGCGGAATTATCTGCTGCAAGTAAATAGCAGCTAGTATTTAATAAGACTGATGATAAATTATCAAATTTGTGTAAAGTAAATCCATTTTTACTTGCTATTCCTGCCACGTCAGCATGCAGACAGAGTTGTTTCTGTAATAAAGAGCAAATTGCGAGACGAAAGAAGCAAAGCGTATCTGAATCTGATAAAAATTATTTAATTATTTACTTTAATTTATATATAGACTGTAAAGATGCTGTGCAATTGTTTAGAAATGATAATTATTTGATAAAACTTGGGAAAAGCAATAAAAAATACGTTTTTAAATATAACAATAAAGAGAAATAAATTGTACTTTATTTTTATCCTGCGTACTTTTTTTTCTTAACCTTTAATAGCCAATGTACTTTAATTGGCATAAAAAAGGTGGGAACCCTAGCTATTACCCTGTGATTTTTTTAATTTTCAATGAAGTTAGTATTTTTGACTTAAGTCAATATTCTATATAACAAAACAAATAGTTTATTTATTTAAAAATACTTGATGCATATATATTATAACATTTAAATTTTGTAATTTTCTTTTATATTTTTCAATAAAAAATATTTCTAATCACTAATTTGCTTTACATATTTTGTTATACTGTCAACACTGTTTTTGTTTTGTAGCCAACAAAAATAGAAATTAGTTTAATTTGACTACACCACAGAAGTAGCATGGACAACAACCTGCAGTCATGTAGCCGTGCAGTCGTGAAAATAATCATTTTCATATACACACATGTATTCTATTTTTGACAGGTTGTAGTCGGTAGCCTGCTGTGGCGAATGTGTTTAATTCATGACGCCACAAAATGACAACAAAAGAAATGTCCAATATGTACGAAGCATTACGCTATTTGTTCTACAATTTGCTTTTTCTAAGGTACTGATCAATTTTTTATTTGTAATGGAAGATAACAAGTCCAATTGCCTATCAAAAATAAAAAGGGACATATCGTTAGCTTTTAAGTACGATGAAAAACGCCTTGTATTTCACATACCGAGAAAACCAGGGCAGCTATATGTGGCTCTTGAGGTAGCTCAATATGTACCCGAAACAAGAAAAATAGTTGGGTATGTATATTTTAAAGTTGAAAAAAAAAATTTTTTTTGACACATTGCTAAATGCTCTGATTCACTATCCTACACGATCGTCCGATTCATTCACAGGAAAATTTTACAGAAGTTTGACCGACTTTAAAAATTGCTTCAAAATGGCGTTGTATTATATAATAAATTAAGTAAAGTGCGACTTTGGCTCGCATACGAAGGGTTCCGTACGAATACACATATGTATATAACTTTTCATTTTTGCCCCTTTTTTAAATTTGACAGTTTTTTCATTGTGCTTTTTTGTTTAATTTTAGTTTTTTTACTTTTTAAGTATTTTTCGTTGTTTTTGGCGATTTTTTTGGTCTTGGCGCTTTTTTCATTTTCGTGATTTTTTTTTAGTTTTTTTTTGCGAGTTTTCGTTTTCTGCTATTTTTTGTTTTTGCCGATTTTTTAGTTTGGCGAATTTTTGGTTTTGGCGTTTTTTTCACTTTTCGACAATATTTTTTGTAGCGATGTATTTTGGTTGTGGCGATTTTTTTTCAGTTTTGTTGCTTTTTTTTGGTTTTGGAGATTTTTTTGGTTTTCGGTGATTTTTTTAGTTTTAGTGTTTTTTTTTTGTTGTTATGACACTTTTTTTCGTTCTGGTGATTTTTTTTAGTTTTTTGCAATTTTTGGTTAGGCGTTTTTTAACGTTTTTTTTTCGCTTTTTGACGATATTTTTAGTTTTTGCGATTTATTTAAGTTTTGACGCTTCTTTTCCGTTCTGGCGCTTTTTTCGGTTTTTCTGATTTTTTTAGTTTTAGCGATTTTTTTAGTTTTGGCGCTTTTTTTGTTTTTGGCGCTTTTTTCGTTTTTGTGTCTTTTTCATTTTTGGCGATTTTTTCTTTTTTTGATGGTATTTTTAGTTTTAGCGATTTTGTTATGTTATAGTGCTGTTTTCATTTTGACGACTTTTTTCGGTTTGTTGCCTTTTTTTAGTTTTTTTGCGATCTTTTAGTTTTGATGATATTTTGCGTTTTAGCGATTTTTTTAGTTTTGGTGCTTTTTTGCTTTAAGCGCTTTTTTCTTTTTGACGATTTTTCCTTCTGACATTTTTTTGATTTTGGATTATATAGTAAAATTACATTAATGGTGCAAAATTTATTATTTTTGTTAAAATTTTTTTTTTATTTTAATAAATATATATAGAAATTATTTTATATCCATTTCTTATTTATACATAAAATTTATACATAAAATGATTTAAATATCCGTTAAATTGGCTTTACTTAACAGATTTGGATGTCCAATTTTCAAACGTAGTAAATCAATTACTTCTGGCTTATCGGTGCCAGGCGCTGAGCTTGGCTAAGGTGTTTGGAAGCCTTGATGGTCTTCTCAATTTAAATTTGATCAATTTGCAAACTTTCTCCGGCGTGAGTTTATTCTAAATAAATTTCTAAGCGAAACTAATTGCACAACGACAAAGATTTTTAAGTCGGCTGTCATACAGAACTGTATTGCCAATTTAAAGTGCTCCGCCTCAAAAAAAAAAACAATTATAATAATAAATAATAATAATCGGCCTGATTGTGTAAGGCGTTGGCGTAAACGCCTATGTCGTTTTTTGTAATAGATTAAAGTAAGACACAACTCGTGTTCTTTAATCTACTATAAAAAACGACTTAGACGTTTACGCCAACGCCTTATACAATCAGGCCCAATAACTGATATAGGCACCCATACTCCTTAAAAGCTTTATCCAAACAAAGTAAAACATACTTTCAAAATTGTTTCTTAAAAAAGAAAAACTTTTTATTGTGTAAAAATTGTATGGCAACATGTTTAGTTGTGTTGCACGTCGCCGCACTTTTGGATTTGTTTACAAGTTTTATATTAAAATTGAACTAATTACGAAGATGCACGTTCTTGAACCTTCCTTCAACTTGTACGATTACAAAATTTTCTTATGGTTTATGTTTGAGGTTCAGCTTCTGCTAAAGTTTATGACTTGCAATCATGTACATACATATCGTCACTTTAAATGCAACCGGACGTAACTACACAAAAATCAAAATCGAGTTTTTGCTTGATCATGGTTCGTTATATCAAACTACATGTTCACCCAAAATTTTAGACTCCTACGATCAAAAACGGCGACGTAACTACAAGTGCATGTATTTTCTTTAAGGAAAAAAAGGCGTATGAAAACCATACAAACACATGTACTGTGTGAGCTTGTAAATAACAGTGCTTTGAATTTGTTCTTTTGTGTTTTTTCTTTTCATTTACAAAACTCTAACAAGCTTAAAATTTTAGTTTTTTGCTTCTCCTATAAAAATAAAAGTGTAGTTACGTCTGTTTGCATTTATGGTGACGTTATGTATGTATTATGTTGTTTGTATTTATGAATGAGTCCTGTATCCTGTAAATATGTGTGTATGATAATAAATGTGTTACTGACCTGTGTGAATGTCGTTCGATGTCTTCGTCTCGCTGGTGTGGGACATGAAGCTGTGGTTGGAGTATGGCCGGCATGTTGACTTAATGATGACAAACCACTTCCTGGTGATGTAACACCGGCAGAAACAGTGGAAAGACTCGAATTAGGTTCAGGTTTCAGTTTCTTAAAGGCTCCTTCCGCTATTTTGCATATTTGTAAATGAGCAAGAGAATTAAGGAATAAATTAGTTTAAATACTATAATTAATTTAGCTAGAAATGTTATCATAATGAAGCTAAATAAATATTAAAACACTTCCTTTTATGTGTGTATTTAAGGACAACAGATATGAAAGTGAAAATGATTCAAGAGCAAAAGTGTCTATCTGAGTATTGGTTGCACCTGAATATTATTCTAATTTGAAACAAAATTAACCTTTTTGTTATTCATTTGGCATTTAAGCGTTCCTTACTGGGTAACCCTGACTGACTATAAGAGATCTGAATTTGTAAAAAATTATGAATAATTAGTGAAAAGCGTCAACCACACTGCGGCCACAAGACGAGTTTTGCTGGCTTCTGATGATTTTCCTTTTTTAACATTTTGCTATTTAACATTTAGCACGCAGCCATTTTGCTAAAATTAACTTATGTACAGAGTTGTTTCCATTCTTGCTGCTGCTGGTGGCAATGGTAATGCTCCAGTCTGCTGCTTTAAGAAAGAAAGTTTTGTTAGAGACACGTGTATGTATAATACAGAGTATAATAGTATTTGTGCAAAAGTTTGTTATCCTTAGTCCTGCGCAAAAGATTTGTTAACTTTTTCATCCTATAATGGACGGTTGGCCAGACAGACAAATGTACACGGTTTTAGAATGAATCTTTTTGCATGAATATTCAATGCAATTTGGGATAATTTATGCAAATGTTTTTTTTTATTAATCGAGGTAACATTTTATTACAACATTTAGGTATTTAGTTGGGTTTTTTATATGAATTTAAATTTGTTGTAACCTTGATTTTATGCAAATTAAAATTGTTTAACAATTTGAATGATTTAATGGCAAAGAAATTTCTAATACTCGCATATACAAACATAAATATGTACATATGTATGTATGTATGTATGTATGTATGTATGTATGTATGTATGCAATATGTAAATATAAATTTGTTCCCTAAAAGTCTGTTAAATAGTGTTATTTTCAGCTAGTACAATTCTCGCATGTATAATAATTTCATCTGCATTTTTTTAATCAAAACGAGGAGGCTACGGAAATTTCTTACTAAAAGTTTTACTAACGCACATACATAATATTAACGTATCATAACTAGGGATGTAACGATACGCCGTTTTGCCGATCCGATACCGATACCGATACTTAAAAATAAATATCGCCGATACCGATTCCGATACCGATACGAATATTGAAATTGAGTTCAAGTTTAGATTAACAAAACTCAAGTGCAATTTTTTTATTATTCAAAATTACAGTGTACGAGATTATTAATATTTAAAATTGATATTAACCCAGTATAAAAAATTGGAAGTATTTTTTAAGGAGGTACATTTTCTTTGCTTCCAAAAAATCTATATTAAAAATATGCAGATAACACAGTGCAACAGTCCAAAAAAACACACGGAGTTGACAGTATAGATTCGATTGTACTACCGCGGGGTAGTAAAACCCTATATTTAGCTTGGTGACCAATTTCGTTTTATGGACCTCCAAAGTTTTGGAAAATCAGCGGGCCCTCAAAAAAAGGTGGCATCAACTTTTGGCCAACAGAAAATTCAGACTTGGTGATACCGCTTAACTATATATGCAATAATGTAGCTAAGAGTTCGCTAAACAGATTTTATTACCATTTTATGCCAAAAAATTATTTTTTCGTGCAGTTTTATTTGAAAAAACTGGGACTCGTAATTTTTTATTAACAATATTTGGCACCCTAAACAGCCCAGAAAAACTAATTTCTACCTTAAAAGTTTTCGTTTTTTACGAGTTATGCTATATTTTTATTGCATTTTTTTGCTTTCCTTGTTATTTTCCACTTCTTATGTTGCTGATTTTAGTATTTACTATTTTAATTGTTTATTGTTGTTTTGCCAAATAATGGTAATGAAAAATTTGAAGTCCCTATAAGTTATAATCAAAAAAGTGAATAAAATAATTTTTTTACATTTTTTTTTTCAAAAAAAGTACAGGAACATATTATTTTTCTGGGCAAAAAATGTTAGTGAAACACAACAGAGAAGTTTGCACTTGAATGTACTATTTTCAAAAAAAATATTTTTTTAGCATAAAAAATAGTGAAAAACTACAACTTTTAAGGTAAAAAGTGGTCTGTGTGAGCTATTAAAGTGCCTAGATACGTGCACATTGTATTAATATGTTCACAAAAGTTTTTCAGATCTACCGTAACTATAACTTTGCCAAATATTGTTAGTTAAAAATTACAAGTCCCTGTAAGTTATTCTGAAAAAAGTGAAAAAACAATTTTTTCCTTAATTGTGTCAACAAAAAGTTCACGAAAAAATTTTTTTGCCATAATATGTTAAAAAAATCTGTTAAACAGACTCTTAGCTACATTATTGACATATATAGTTAAGCGGTATTATACAGTTTGAATTAGCTGTTGGCCAAATACTGATGACACCGTTTTTTGAGGCCCCACTGATTTTCAGAAACTTTGGACGTCCATAAAAAAATTGGTCACCAAATTCGCTAAACTGATTAAAGGGTTTTACTACCACATTGTAGGACAATCGAACCTGTACTGTCCAGTTCTTGTGTTTTTCCAAAAGTCTTTATTTGTCGCATAGTCTAATTAGTAGAAAAGCAAGAAAATAATTTTAGTTCCTCTATAATTTTAAAAAATACTCGCCATACTCGCATAAAAATAATTGTGAAAATGGGTAATTTTTTATCCATTTTTCTTGAGGAAAAATCATTATGGAACACCGAAAAATAAATTTGTCCGAGCATCGCTTCCAATTCGGTGATTGGTAATTGAAAAATAGAACTTCTTGCAATGGCAAGGATATGTAAGACTAATTAGAAATTATCCAAATTTGCAATACTTCCGGATAGCGAATTATACATTTTCATGACTTCTTTGGAGTGTCTTTTTTTGCTGGAATAATATTTAAAAAACAACGAATTGAATTTGATTTCATGGTAAAATTAACAAAAAATAAATAGTTTTTTACAAAATACTAGTATAAAATATTATTAATTTTTAAAATTGATATTAATAAAATTTAAAAAGTATCGAAATGAGTTTAGTTCATGGTAAACTTAACAAAAAATAAATAATTTGTCAGAAAAAAACTCTGAAACAATTTTTAAGAGTATCGTCGTATCGACAGTAAAATATCGCCGATACCGATGTATCGGAGAATCTGAAGTATCGCCGATATATCGGTATCGGTATCGGTATTCGTTACATCCCTAATCATAACCCAGCAGCTAAAGTTACAACTAGTAACGCTTTGGGACAGTCATATTACTAGTTGTAATGGTAGTAGTCAAAAAACGACAGTAATATTACTAGTTGTAACAAGAGTAGTAATGTTACTGGTCAAAAAAGAACAATCACATTACTAGTTGTATCGAGACTAGTAACGATACTAGTCAAAAAAAGCACAATCATATTACGAGTTGTATCAAGACTAGTAACGATACTAGTCAAAAAATGACAAAATTTTCAGGTATACGATTTTATATAAAACCAATTGTTAGCTATTAAAAAAATAAGTACAATGTGGTTCAGTGGGTAGAGTACTTGCCTTAAAGTATGAAGAATGCGTGTTCGTACCCCGGTTCAGCCAAAGTTTTTTTAAGAGTTGCAAAACTCTTAATAAAAAAACTAGTAAGCGCACTAGTTTACAATAACTAGGATTCCAACTGGGATATAACTGTATACAAATGAACTAGTTGGTCCCCTATGACAACCCAATGTTAAAATCGATAGTTCGACATATGAAAAAAGGATAGATAGGCAACTAGTCTGAAGCAAAAAGCAACTAGTATAGTTCCAACTACATACCAGTTACTTTGTCTGCAGGGAAGCTGAGTTTGATTCAAACAAAACAACAACAAAAATATAAAAAATGATACAAATTCTTAGTCTGAGTAAAGTTTTTCTTTCCGGAATTCCCGGGAACTTTTTGGAAGCCTAAAGCCTAACTCCTCCGTTGGAATATTAATAACACAGGCTTGCGATGAAAAAGTTGTTTAATTCATTTCCTTTGAAACATGTAGATGTTGGACCATACATTGCAAATATAAACTTCGTTTTAGCGTATTACGTCACAATACGCAGTGGGACATTTTGCGAAAAAGGAAATAAATCTGCAGTTTCTAAATGCGCAGCTCGATTCTTATAAAATTCCATAGGGCATTTATAGAGGTGTTGCTGAGCTTAAGTTTGGACCTTGGACTTTATATCTTTACAGTGGGTGGAGTCACAAGACCCCAAAGTGGGTCACCTCGGTCTTCTGAAAAAATTAAACCTATGCCAAGCTGATGATTTTGATCTGATAAAAAAGAGTTTTTGCACGTAGATTCTCCTATCGAAGAGTTTTTTACCTCTATCATATTTATGGGTTTCCGCTTACAGTTTAGGAGATATTTAAATTTTAACTTTCTTACCCACCTTGGTCCACAATTTTGCTAATGGGATAACTTAAGTAAAACATTAAAATCTTTGGACGTGGCTATAAAAGAATTTAGTAAAGACTCTGCTACTCTAATTGAACTTGAGGGAATTATGTATTAAATTTTTGTTTAATATTTTTATAAAATCTAATAATTAAAAATCTAAGGATTAGATTTAATGAGAGACGAATTCAATTATTTTATACCTCCACTCAGGAATATTTTTTTCTAGCAACAGTGTGTTAAAATACAGTACAAAGCGGAAACAAACTTTTTTTCGCTGAGCTCTACCAGCATGAATTAGATGATGACCTTACAACAGAAGAAACTATCGATAGTAATACAAGAAATGTTTTAACAGAATTAACCGAAACAATGAGAAGTGTTAAGAATTTGAATAAAAAAAATTAAAACAGAACTCTAATGGCATAATGGAAAATTTTATAAGTTTAGAGAAATCCAAAAAAAGGACTGAGAAACTAGATTTTCTTTATTATGGATTGCTTTCTATTTCTTCAACATCTACGATAAATAAAAGGATTTTTCAAGCCAAGTTTTATCAAAACTAAAGAAATTAGTTTTCTAAAAGATTGTTTTAGAAGATCTCCTTAAACTATTGAAATAACTGATATGTATAATGATCTCACAAATTGCTGCATCACATACATAATTTGCATTTACTCGAGAACTAGTTCTTCGATTAAATTAAAAAACACATAAGGCTCGAAAACAAAATAACCTTTAAATTACGTCCTAATTAATTTTTTGACAGTCCTATAGTTTCGGAGATATTCAGAAAGTTTTATCAAAAAACAAATAAATTTTTTCAAAAAAATTTTTAAAGACTCATTAAAATTTTAACCTGAAAAAAAAATTAAATTTTATTCTTAATTGTGATAACTTCATATGTTACAAATAAAATGAGCTTAAATTTATTAAAATCATTTCATAATTTCTGAATTTATTCAAAGTTCAATGGTAGCACCTAACTAAAATATAATAGAAAATCCCATACAAAATGATTTCCTTAACAAATTTTTTTTTAATTTTTGTAAGTCAGTTTAAAACAAATAAAAATTAAAAATAAATCTGTAAAATATATGCTACTACTAAATTGTGAATAAACTCTGAACTTATGAAATGATTTTAATAAATTTTAGCTCATTTTATTTGTAACATATGAAGTTATCACAATTAAGAATAAAATTTAAAAGTTTCTTCAGCTTAAAATTTTAATGAGTTTTATAAAAAAAAACTTTTTTCAAATATTTTTGAAAAAAAAATATTTTTTTGATAAAACTTTCTGAATATCTCCGAAACTATAAGACTATTAAAAAATTAATAAGGTATTAATTTAAAGGTTATTTTCTTTCTGGTCCTTCTGTTTTTTTTTTTAATTTAATCGAAGAACTAGTCTCGAGTAAATGCAAATTATGTGATGCAGCATCCTCTTTAACGGAAAATCTCGAGATACAGAGTCAATTCAAAAAGAGTAATTTATAGGCAGTATCAAGTGTATACAAATTGACTACGAAACCTTAGAAATTACAGAAAAAATTTCCTTTTGTTGGTCTGTGTTATCAATGGATGAATATTTTTAACGTTGCTGGATAATAATTAAGCGGCCTTCAGACTATTAGATTTAGTACTAATACTTGTCAAAAACTCAAATATTACGTAAAAATCCAACAGTGTGAAAACAAATTGTTATGATTTGTCAAATAATACGTAAAGAAACTTGACAGTATTATGGTATTCGTCATTTTTAGGAAATTTTCTAAACAATCACATTTTTCATTTTATCAGAGTTGTCTATTGCACAAATGAGCATAGGAATAACAAAACAATTGTGTATTTGTTTTCCGGCATAAATAAAGAAAAAGGACGAAAAAATGTGCTTTATTGCTAATTATTTATGTTACGCTTTATTTGGAACGTGATAGTGTAGAAACAAAATGTAATGAGAAAATTTTCTTTGTAATTTTTTGACAGTCAGACTGATTTTGATTTGATTTTCGTCTTACAAAATCTAATAAAAATCTCAAAGCTTGTATTGCAATGTGAAAGGGCCTTTATTTATGATAACACATTTGTTACGTTGCCACGTTATGTGCAGATTTATCTGTATTTTGCAGTTTTTCTAAGCATTAAGCAGTTTTTTGCTTAAAAACCAGCTTTTCAACAAATTGTGCAGACTTTGCAGTTTTCACATTTTTATTTTTTGCTCAAATATTTGATATTAATTCCGATTTTTAAAGCCATTGTTTAACATTTCAAATGGGACAATGCAATGCAAGAGGGAATTCACATTCATTTAGGTCTAAGAAAGTTGTGTTTTTCTATATGTATGGAGTTTGCTATCATAGTTCATATGTACGTAACATTTTTTTCAGAATTCTCTTGGCGAAATTTTTAGTGAGTCATACAAACAAAAAACTATACTTTCTTACCCCAAAAAAAAAAAAAATAACTGTATACTTCAAATAAAACAAAAACACTTAAATACGGAAGCCAAAATTTTAATTACTCTATTTGTTGCATTTTGCTCCTTACGTTTTTAAGCCGATTCAGAAAATATTAATCGATTTCGCTGTGTAGTTTGTAGAAATTGTATAATAGATGTCCCATAGTGCAATTGATAAAATTCCTTTTCATATCATTCAAAAAAGCTATAAATGTGGAGTGTAACATTTTCCTAACTTCCGAGATGGTAAAGCGTACCAAATTGGCAATTTTTTCCTTGTTTTCAGTTTTCATCTATAAAATTTTAGCATCCGAATTCACAAGAACATTTCTGAAAACGATTTGGAAGCCAAAACAAAGGATAATGTATATACTATATTTAGGATTTTTCGTGTGCAGTTCCCCCACGACATAAAAAGCACTTTTTCCAATCCGTAACGTTAAAAAATATCGACGAAAATTATAATACAATCAAATACTTTTGCAGAAATAATTTTCAACCCATTCTTTTCAAAAGTACAATTTTGAAAAATTTTTCATATATGAAAATAATCCATGCAACAGTTTACGAAAAAAAATTTCGTAGTGAGTTTTTTCGTAGAATATACGAAACTTTCGTATATATTACGAAAAACCATTTAGATAATATTTTTTTGCATTTACGAAAGTAACGAATACCTTTCGTAAACATTTTTCCTTGCTAAAAAATATATTTGAAATAAAAAAATAAATTAAAATAATTTTTTATAAATTGGCGTATTTTTTCAGATGTAAGTAAATAAAACAAATTTTTAGCTTTTATAAATTAAGCAGAATGTGAGAAGATTGCGAGTTCGTGCCCAGGTTGAGCCATACTTTTTTTTACTTTTATTTTTTTGATTATTTTCTCACATTTCGTATATTTTACGACAGAATTTCGTGGTGCGAAATGACGAAATATTTCGTAATATGTACGAGCGTTTTCGTGCATATGTTTCATGGAATTTTTTCAGTGTATAATAATTGGGTTATGAATTTTTAGTCTAACTGTATGGTTTTTATCCAGATTTATTTAATTAGTTTGGGTTAAGTTCGTTTTCAATTTAATCTTTCGATCAAACTATTTTTTTTCTTATTTAAGAAAGAAATGCTAAAGCTTTTAAATATTGAACATTCAAAGAAACTAAATATATTTTTAATTTCTTTATTTAAAGAAAACAAATCACTTCAAACCTGTAAATATAGAGAATCAATTAGAAAACTATTTAGATGGTATAAAAAATATTGCTATAAAGGACTATTTAAGTTGTGTTCTGCCGATTGAACTAAAATTGGAAGCAGTTTAATTAACTTATTGGTAACTTATACATTTTTAAATCTAATTTAAAGGGACGACAATACCCCCTGTCGTGAATACTTTTTCCCTCGAAATGTTTTCCCTTCGCCTTCTTACAAGAACATTAACAGCCATATTCATAAATATTTAAAACAGGGTAATAAACTACTTTTAAGCAAAATTTTTAAAATAGGTTTAAAGATGGTATGCACCTACTATAAACCTTCAATAAATTCATATCATCGAAATATCAATTTTAGCTTTAAATTAAAGCTTGAAGTCTTGGCTATAAGCGTTTAAGTATGTTTTTTTTAAATTTGATAGAATATGCCACTAAATTATTTAAGTTAAACAAAATTCGCAACAAAATTAGCAAAAACAACACTATCAAAATACATAAAAGCAAAAAGAAATGTTAGTGATGTAGAAACAATAAACACAAATGAAAATAGGCTCGTTATTCGAGTACCTTTTTCATACATGAATTCTTTTGTAATCATTTCACTTTTTGGATTTTAGTTCATAAAAAACTTGTATTAAATAAGTTGAGAAGTATATTATAAAGACAGTTCAAAAAAACCTAACTGACGCGAAAACAATAAAAAGCTAGTCATTTACTTCAATATCGGAATGAAATCATATTCTTTTTATTGCAACACTAACTACAAAACATGGTGGTGCTGCCAGTATCGAAACCTAAAACTCTTTAAAATATACAATGTCTATTGTATTGTTTATGAATACAATTTTATAATAAACTGTCCAATAACTGTTCAATAATTTGGGAAATTTTTCAACTGAATAAAAGAATATCTATCTTTTTTCAGCCAGTAAAACTTCATTTTTAGACGTTGCTTCAAATCTCATTACTTCAAAATTTCTAATTCAAATATATTTAGGGCCATATGCATAGCGAAAACTTGGCATGAAGTTAGCATGAGTGATGAATTGAACCGAGTCTTGCGGAGTTTTTCCATATATTTTGAAATTTGAAATCATCTTAGAATGAGTCTCGGCTATAATCTGAATTGATTTTTAAATTAAAATTTTATATTAAAACTCGTGAAAGTCCAGTTCAATTTCGTCATTTATGCTAACTCCATGCCAAGTTTTCGTTATGCATACGGCCGTTAATTATTAAGGATTAAGTTCATTTAATAAAATTTTTCTATTAAATTATATTTATTGCGAAAGAAATTTCGGAAGCATGTAATAACTGAAAACACAAATTCTTGTCTGTAAAGGCGTCCAACTATTGCTTTCGAGATCAATCACTATCTCATCATCAGAGCTCCCATTCTGAGAGTCGTGAAGTCAAGTAAGGCACGTAACATTAAAAATTTTTGATTCTTGCAATAATGAAATTCAAAGATCTTAACCCAGAATAATCAAAAATGTCTGGATTCAAACTTATGCAGTTCGACTAAAATTCATAACTTCAGTGTAAAAATTTCTACGTTAAGATGAAAAAAAAAATTAAGAAGAAGTCTTGAAAGTCAAACGCTAAACTAATTTTGTGCCGAATATAAAAAACATAAGATGCCTAGATCTGGCAAAAATACCAAAGTTACAAAACTGAATTTTTTCATACAAAATTGCTTTTAATCGAAAATATTCTTTTAAGTATAAACTGAAAATAAGCAATTTTATAGGATATATAACTTCGGACTTTTTCACTTAGGTCAAAATTTACAGTCATTAGTTAATTATTGGTAAACTAAATTGATAACTATTGTTTAACTAAAACTTCATATTTACAGTGTATGGTTTAACTAAAATTTTTAATATGGGTAAAGACTGGTAACCCTATCAACTATAAATAAACAAGCAAAAATAAAGAAATAAAGAATATTTCACATCTTAAGGCGGCAATTTAAAAATTTTTAAGCACACAAAGCTAATGGAGCAAATATTTTTTGTAATAAGTATGCAGGTCAAACAGATACAACAAAAAACTAGATAATGCTTGTCAAAAAAAATACACGTGCTAGACGTTGCATATGTACAAAACTACCAGAACAAAAAATAATCAGCTGACGTTATGCTGCCACCTGTATACTTATTGCACCATGTTCCAAAGCATCTAACTAATTGTTAACCAATGGCATTTGACGGTTTAACTAATGGTAAACAAAGAAGTGTGAATATAACATCATTGGCTAAACTATTGTCATTAGCTAACTAATGACTGTGAATTTGGGCCTTACTGGCTGACAATTTTTTATTTTTGTTGGGTCTAAACGAGTTTATGTTTCATGTGTTCTTTAACCTTAAAGCAATTTACAAAATTTTTGTTTTATATTTCAAAACTACATAAATTTATTAACTGTGGGTTAGTTCATCAATATGCCCGCATTTCGTTGGGTGCTAATGCCAACTCATCAGTAGATTTTTGTTTCATCGTAACGGATAAATTATAAATTACGATTTGAAGAAAACGTCTAAAAATTCACGTTTTTAAGTTTTTATAAACTTCCTAAGTGCATATCGTTAGCTGAAATGCAAAATCACGAATCTACTTTTTTAAATTTTATAGAAGAGAAAATAAAATATGTATGCACTACAACTTCCTAAAGTTAAGTTTTTTTTCGTTTTTAGTTTGGCTAATTTTTATGATAAAACTTTGAAAATTTGTACGGACATCCTTGATGTTATACGCAGTAATTAAATAACAATGCGATTTCGAATTATTTATTAGTTACGTAGTTTTGCATTTCAAGTAGCGATATGGAACTGTATAGTTGCATATATTAAAAAAAAAATAATGTATATACTGGTATTATCATAAAAATGGAGTTTTTTTACATCATCCCGCTTTCCACAAGAAATTTTATAGAATCTCGCTTTTTGGTCGTATTTTTCTTCAGAATCCCGCTTTTCAATCGTTCTTGTCCCGCTTTTTGGAAAAACCTTCTGGTCACGTTATTCATGACCGAAACACAAAATACAACCGAAATCTAAGCAAGATCATATCATTTAGAACGCCGTAAATCTGGCTACGATCAGTTAAGCCTTTCTTAACTTATGAGAGGTTTATATACATAAACACACACAGGCACTCACATACATACAATAGATTCCCATGACCTGAAAACGTCGAGATCTGATGAAAAATCGATTTTCGAAAATTGGTATGAAATCACTGGCTTCCTATTATTGATAGCGGGAAGTTAACAGGACATAAATTTAAAAAAATCAAAAAACCCGACTGCGTACAAAAAGTTAAAGGAAAAAAACAAGTCCAGTGTGCTGAGCATAGCGACTTTTACATACGGGAACCACTATTGCGAAGATTTGACGATTCAATGTTTAATATTTTCCGTCTGTAAAAGTCGCTGTGTTCCACACACTTTAGCCTTTAACCTACACAATCGGGTTTTTTTTATATATTTTAAAAACTGTAAATTTAGAAGAAAAAAACTGATTTTCAAGTAACGTAAAATTAACATACTACTTAATTTTGATAAAAAAAATCGGAGAATCTAACCAGAAAATTGACTCGGATCACGCTATTGTGTTGGATCCTTATAACGAGATACATCATATAGTTCCAAACGCTAAGGACCGGATGTAAAATAATGTCAAGTTGGTACGTTTTACCATCTCGGAAGCCTCATCGGCAACAGTTAAGAAAATATGGCTCTCCAAATTAATTATTTGAAAAGGAAGTGCTTGAATTGCACTATGGGATATTTTGCACAAAATTACTAATATTACACAGGGAAATTGTTTTTTCCGAAACAACCTAAAAACGCAAGGAAACCAAAATTCAATAAATAAAGTAATTAAAACTTTTGCTTCTGTTTTTAAGATTTTGTTTTATTTGAAGTGTACAATCATTTATTTATTTAATGCACTTTCTTCGCCAAAAGAAAGTGTTGTTTTCTCTGTGAATTACTAAAATTCTGTATAATACTAAAAGTTCTGAAAAAAGTTGTATGGCTTCAAATTCTATGGGGTCTACCGTTTGATTTTGTATATCTTTTTTCGAGTTTTATCTCATATTCATTCGATAAGAGATCGAATTATTTCAATGAAGAAGTATGCAACTTGTTTTTTACTAAGGCAAGGCGAATTAATATTAATACAGGATGTGTTAAGAACACAGTATCTTGTTTTTATTTTTACGTATGAACTCAACTTGCAAACAATAATAGCAAACTCCATATAGAAAAACACAACTTTCGTAGACCTAAATTTATGTGAATTCCCTCTTGCTGTTTGAAAAAGTACTAGTAAACCTTGGCACTGTTATGTTAAACAAAATGGGTAAAGTTATGGCTTCAGAAATTGGAATTAAAATAGCAAAATTAAAACTGTTGATTTAAAAAAGGTAGTAATAAGCTATTATAATTTAGTGTTAATGGTTTGGTAACAAAAAAGGAACCAAAACTGAAATAAAGCTAAAAACTAAAATTGTTAATGTATAGAAAACTTAAAAAAACTGACATAATTGAAAAAAACTATTTTTTTAACAAAATACTGGAAAACTTTTCATCACTTCAAAAAACTGTTAAAATCAGTGAAAACTGCACATTTTGCAACGCTGGTTGTGACCAACTTTAAACCGCTAAAGATCCTAACGGGTCATTCAAAATTAAAAATCATAAGAGAAACCTAAAGATGATTTTGAAATACCTGTCGAATGATACCCATTTTGATATAGTTCGTCTACTTTTTATTTTTTATCTTATCCACAAAATGGCGCCTGTTGGCCGCCATATTGACTACTGTCATATCTTTAGTGACACTTCTGGGATTAAGACAAATCGATTGACGTAAGAATCATCAAAATCGGCCAACGCGTTCGGTTTATATAGTGCCGCAAATGAACATGCATACATACAAACATACATAGGCTGATAAACACAATACCCTGTTTTGCGCCGCAAAGTCGGGTAAAAACACATTCAAATGTCAAGAACAGTTCTTTTGTCCCGGTCCACGTGCAATTTTTGTTGCAAGAATTTCTTAATTTGTGGGTGAGTGTTGAATAGTAATATATATTCTTTCTCACTGAAAAATGAAGAATTGCTGCAACAAAAATTGTACCGGCACTTTGTATAATAATTAAGAATACCAAAAAAGTACTTTTTAAAATGAAGTTCAGTACCATATCGAAGTCTGTATTTTCCATCACTGCTCTGTGTTCGTCTTGATCGTCGTCTAACATTTAAATCCAACATAGATGCAAATGAATTGGCTTATTGCAAGAAATTCTACACTAAGCTTCGATTGTAAACACAACTCGGCATCAAACGTAGAGACATTTCAAAGGCGGCAAAATAAAATTCTCCGTACGATTACAGCAGCACCCTGGTATATCAGAAATCAGCGCAGTCATAAAGATCTAGATGTTCAAAACATGTGACAAGATATGTACATAAAAACAACTTGAGTTGCCCCTAGCCCGCAATATCTATAACTTTAGAGGCCACACTCGGCTGAAAAGGAGGGATACTCTTTCTGTCAACCGAACAAGAGACACGTAAAAGACAACCTAAGAAGTAACCGCAGAAACAAATATATATATTTGTCTAGCATTGGCTGGACTTACAATTTAAAATTTTAGAGCTAAGATTTGATTTCTTACTGATAGCTCAATTTTTATTGAATATAAAGTAAATAAAACTAAATAAAAAAAATTACCATGAATTCAAATGCAATTCGTTGTTTTTTAAATCGTATTAATAACAATTTTAAATATTAATAATTTTGTATAATAAAAAATTACTCTACTTGAGTTTTGATAATTTTAACTTGAATTCAATAATCCCCCAGCATCATAAGTTTGGACAAATTCGGGAATTTAGTTGAAAAATTACATATATGTATTTTGGAACGCCAAAATAAATTCTGAGCATTGCCCTGTTAATATAAGATAGAAAAGGTTAATATTGAAATGTGCCTGTTGAGACGCGGATTTGTGGGAGGTGATTTCACAACTCTTTTCAAACGATATTCGAACGTAATCTGTCAGTTCGCGCACGTACTATTTTCTTTCGTGAGACTCTTTGAATTTTACGGCTGAGATCAAGAAATAAGACTCATGTAAGAAGTATTTTTAAAACAGCAAAAGAGTTTTATTAAAACTAAAAAAAAGAATCGCTCGAATCCTAAACATTTGAACCAAATCAAAAGATTATTTTATAACATACATTATCTTATTCTGTGTTGGTGTATGTGCTTTGCGGCTAAATACCAACAATTTTGGGCGACATGTCTAACATCAGAAAAAAATCTGAGACTTTACCAGACAATCAGCAGAGTTTCCTAAAATTCCCTCAGACATTTGGTGGAGCAGTAGGCAGTTTTCTGGTACGACGTTTCTGCACATTGTCTAAAATATTATCCGATTAATATCAGAATAGTGTGCACATTATCCGAAGGCAATTTAATTTCCTTTAAGGCATTTAACAGATAAGTCTGCACATTTTCTGATCTACGTCTTACGACTTTTAGCAGGCGCTTCTGCACATTGTCTGATTTTAGTTTTCGTTACAATTCTCATTTATCTCTTGAGTTTATACGCACAAATATTTGAGTTTTTAAACTTATAAAATATGGGTAAATGTTTTCTTATGAGCTGCCATAAGCAGCACAATAATGCATGGATAATTTTAAACGACATTTCTGATAAATTTCTAATTTTAGCTCCGAATTTTCTCTGATATTAATACGCCAGGACTAAAACATACATTTTTCCGTTATTTATTAAACATGTCGAAAATTCCTTTAGAATTTCCCTAGGAAATTCATCGGAATTCGTACAGAATTCTGTTAGACCTTTCGGTATAGTTTTTAGAATTTCCTCAGACAAAGAGATCTGGTTTCTTGTCAACCACTCATATGATTTTCGGTACGTTTTCTGACCGACATCAGATACGAATTCAGCATTTTATACAGACTTTCTGACCGACTTCGGACCGAAATCGGCAAAAATTGTTTGCTGGGGAGATAGTCTGTGTATCACACACACAGTGTACGTGTGCTTATATTAACAAAACAGCCTATGCACGAGTGCATAGCAAATGGAGATAATGCCCACCACTGGTTTAGACTATTCAACCAGCGTTGCCAGAATGATGATTTTATCATATTTTTGATGATTTTTAAACCAAAATATGATTTGATGATATTATGATTTTTTTTATACTTTTTATATGTATATCGTCAGAGAAAATGCAAAAAGCCCCATCTTACATTTTAAGAGTTTTATAGGAGAAGGACACTACATGTTTAAATAGAAAAAAATATATATATATTGACAATTAGTGCACAATTTTACAATATAATTAAAAAAGAACAAGAAATGTATATATTTATTGCGAAATTTTGCACGAATTATCCATATATTTTTCATTTAAAAAAGTTTAAGGATATGACTAATATGTCAAATAGCTACGTCGGTATATTTCACCTTAACTCGATAACGGATTATTGGATTTGAATAAATAAGCCAGTCATGTATATTAATTTTTTATATTTCCAACTGTTTCGGAGTTCTTCAGAAATTACCGACGAAATGTTTTTTTGCAAAACTAATTGTTTGTTTTCAAAAACTCATAAAAGGGATTAAAAGTGCAAAAACTTTAAATTGTTATCATTAGTCTGACAGGTAGGATAACTAGAAATAAAATAAGCCTTGAATCATGAAAATCGATGGGATATGCAATTAAATCAGAATTTCCATACAATAGAAAAAATTAAATTTGTGTGTGTGTACTAGTTCCCTCAACTAAATGTGAATAAAATCGACATTTGCTTTCGATTTTAATGCTTTATAGCTTATATATTACTAATATACCTACATACCTTCCCTCTTCATTTTTCATGACTTTGTGAAAACGAAAAAAAAAATTCATTTTGCATGAAAAACGCATTTTTCGCCGCTATTTTCTGAATAACTCCGAAAAAAATTAGATATGATTGACTTAAAGGTAATTTTATTCTGCATTTTTTGGTGCATTATTTATTGAAATTGGATAAACCACTCTCGAGTTAGGGTAAACTATACCGATGTACCAAGTGAAAATCTTAGTCATTAGGATTTGTGCATTAAAGTTTGTATATTCCACATATTTTTATTCAAAAGCTGAAAATTGTTTACCAGTGCATATAGTTGTGCTTTCCGATTTTTTTTTTGTCGCGGTGAAAGTGATTTTGTCGCATTTTTATATGTTCTTACAGTCATAGCGATATTTTATATACTTCGCTGATTGCTCCCGATTTTCAAACTTTTTGACGAATATTTTACAAGTATCTTTTTAACCATAGAAGGTCATACTTCGTCGAATCGGCGACACATGTTAGAATTTTTCAGTTTTTTTTCTGGTAAATATACTTATTTTATGTCCATTTTTCGTACAGGACTTTAGGTTGTCGTGCTTTAGGTGTGTGCCAATTTTTAGCTTGCTCTGCTTTGAGAAAGTTGTTTTTTTATTTGCGTCGTCGAAAGGACGAAGTATGACGCTTGTTTAACTTTTAGAACTTTCGGATGTGTGTTTCCAGTGCTTCGTTGGTGGTTGTTTGAGTAGTTAGCTCTTAGTTTTTGAGTCTATAATAAAAAAGGGAAGTAAACTTGATCGACAAAGAGTTTGAAAGTTTTTTTAGATATATGACGGGCAGTATGAGTTGGACCTTGATGATAACGGCATATATGACATAGAGTAAGAAGAATACAAAAGTTCATCAGAAATTGGATGTTAAGTAAAAGATATCACCGGAATAGTTCAGAACGATTTATTTTTAAACATTTTAAGAGAGAAACAAACTTGAAAAAATCTTAAAGCTAATTAACCAATATTGTATTGCAATTGATATTCCAAGATAGGCATCAGATGGGCAATCTGTCAATTTTATAGTATACTTAATACGACTAATGACTACATATTTACATTATTTACGCCTATAACTTATTTCAAATAAAGGCAAAGATTATAAGTCAATACAAATTCACCAAAAGTAGCATTTTGTCAACATTTAGAATCAGGTGATTGATAGCCTTGAGGTACCAACATTAAAAACATTGATACGCGAGAATATTAAAAATAAATCGCTGAATAAGGAAGAAAATAATAAAACGATGCCACTAGGGTCAAAATACCAAAAGCGGCAGTAATTTGCTGTTTGGCTTTCTTGTAAACTGCGGTTGGAAATCAAAAAATGTGATAAAAGCCGGTATGGGGAGCCCCGAAAAGACTTTAATGCCTCTTACATAAAATAACGACTGATGGTTTTGAAAACGTGTACCGATCTTGTTTAATATATCAATTTTAGTATTTAAATACATTTTATCGTCTATATGCTTTTAAATTTTTTATTGTCGATAATTTTTAAGCTCTGTTTTACAAAATAGCACGAGTAATGTACTACGGTAAAAACATAATTTATGATTAAATAAACATTAAAAATTAAGTAATATTTTGTTATATTTCGATGATATAAGAACAAATATTTAAAAAAACTCAACATTAATTTTTTTTGCAAGTGGGTCATTCTTACTGCCACTTTTAATAACACCGTCGTCGATTCGGCGAAGTATAACCTTTACGCCATAAAAATAAGTATGACTTTCTAGGGTTAATAATGGTTGCCAAAAAAGTAGTAACTCTCCTATCTAGAAGATGACATGAAGGAAATCGTATAATCTTAAAGAACGCTTTTTTTTAGTTTGCTGTAAAAGTCCCATTGTTCAGCTTTGGAATGAAAGTTTGTGATGATTTTTTATATCCAAATATGATTTTTATTTCGCCAAATGATGATTTTCTTCAAAAAGCTTCTGGCAAATTAAATAAATAATATTAAAAATCCCCGATACAGTTGACGCTGCAGCATCCAAATAGCTGGACCGATTTTTTTAAACATGGCTAAGAACACTATCGATCAAGTCACCTTTCCAACAAAAACACCAAATCAATTTTGGTCGAGCAGTTTTGGCTCTACGATGTTGCAGACAAACACTACAAACTTATAACACGCCTCCCCTACAAACAAATGGAAGATATCCCCTAAGGCAATACTTTGGCAATATCCCCAAATTTTCATCTACAAGAAGACAATCAAAGTAATATTTTTATTTTTTTACTTTTATAATTTTTGAGAAAATTACGCAATATAAACAGAAAAAATTTTAAAGCTATTAGAGAAAAGACAAGCTGCAAAATTTATATGTATATGAAATTTTTACAAAAAAAGGAGGAAAGATTTAATTCAAAACATCTATGTTTAAATGAACGTTATTCAAAATATTTTTATCTTCCTAATAATATTTTGGGGATATCTACCTATTTTCTTATAAGTGGTTATCTGGCGAAATTGCTGGTTTATAATCTATCTAGAAAAATCGCTTTCGTATTGCGTAGGAGTATTGCCATCGAGACACGTTTCTTCCCGAAGGAAGTATCTTTCAATAGTATTTTTCATCCAGGTAATACGTTTGTCAATACATATAGTGTATTTCTGTGTTTGCTGGGTCTTTTTGTTCGGGGGCTAAAAAAGGAGGAAGGATGTTAACTATACGTTTGTATATTTTCAGTGTTTGTTAACGCATAACTCCACCATTTATAGATCGATTTCAAAAGTTTTACTGCATATGAAAAGATATATGTGGCCCATTAAAAAAATATTTTGAACATTTCGTCCGTCTGAATGTATGTATGTCTCGCTGTTTTAGCAGCTGTTTGTTTTTAGAAGAATATTATATGACTACTTTAATGAAGCAGGGTAATATGTGCATACCAGAAACTAGACGTTCAAATGAAAAAACAGGATTCAGAAATAATAAAAAAAATATAACTTAAAACTTTTCCTTCCTAACGAGCGGAAAATTTTTCGGTTTTTGTCGCTATATCTTTGAAACTATAGATGCTGGAAAAACATAACAAAATTTGCCGTTTTCGTAATCAGCAGATGAATGGTACATAATAATAAGTTGTTTTGATAACAGAAAATTACAAAAATATCGAAGTTTTAAAGACAAAGCCCAGAAAAAAATTTTAAGATCCTTGCAATGCCTGTGATATCTAGAGGACGACATGGTTATACACAGGAGAAAAAGAATTTTGTGAATATTAATAATTCAAATTGTTTGAAGAACCGGTCTGAAATAACAAGCAAAGAATACCAGAAAATGCTGTAAATTATGCAAATCAAAGTTAGATTTTCTTACTTAAGGCTCCATTACTCATACGTAACGTTGATGTAGTTGCATGTTGCGGATCGTTTCTGTCACATTGAAAAGCTATGAGACAGAAACGATTAGCAACATGCAACTACATTAACGTTACGCATGAGTAATGGAGCCTTTAAGGCTCAGTTAGCCGACCGTAACGTTGATGTAGTTGCATGAGCCGATCGTTTCTTTCACATTGAAAAGCTTTGAGACAGAAACGATCAGCACATGCAACTACATCAACGTTACGGTCGGCTAACTGAGCCTTTAGGGTTTAAGGCTCAGTTAGCCGACCGTAACGTTGATGTAGTTGCATGTGCCGATCGTTTCTTTCACATTGAAAAGCTTTGAGACAGAAACGATCAGCACATGCAACTACATCAACGTTACGGTCGGCTAACTGAGCCTTTAGGCTTTAGTAATTACGATTGCGTTTACATCCCAGGAATACGTTTTGTACCACTTTATAAACTATAATTGAAAATAAGTCTACATTTGTTTAAAAAAACAGCTGTGCAGCAAAAGGGACAACTCTTTCATTAAACTGTCCAGCTTTAATTGCAAACCTTTAACACTTTCCTCTTTTACCTTTTGTTTGAATAAGGTTTCAAATTTCTTCAATGAATATCAAGGGAGATAAAGTAAACTTCATGCACACACATCTCTAAACCATTAGTTAAGAGAACATAAATACTCAGAGTCATACAAACATTACACACACGATAAGCCCTAACGCGTGTGCACACTTGAATATTGGAAATAAGTGTTCAATAGAACAAAACCAAACAATAGAATGCACTAGGACAACTAAAAGTACAATTGCAGGATCATATATAAAGATTGTAATTATCCTATTGGGAGATTAACTTGCCATAGAAATTTGTAAAATAAACAAAAGAACGCAAAAACACAGAAATTATTGAGAGAATGGTCAATTTGTTATTGAAGACCATAAAGAAGGTGACAAAATGTTTAATACTTGAACGGAATTAAAGAGATTAGAGAAGTGTTTAAGCTGGATAATTACCGGATATCGTATGGTCAGACAGCCTTGTGGGCGGAGTATGAGCGGGTGTATGATGATGAGACGATGTATCAATGCCAGGTGTTGGTAGTCCTGAATACAGTGAACTAAAATCCTCTGGCGTGCTGCTGCACTTACGCTGATGATTATGCGAGTTTTTGTCCATAGAAGAGCTATGAATGGCGGGTGAACGGCTGTCTTGTACAGAAGAGGCAAGTCCCAAAAGGCGATTTTCATGAGAGGAACTAATGCCCATGAGGCGATTATCTTGAAATGACATGAATTTGGTGTCTTGAGGTACGCCACCATGCTGCATATTAGCGGCATGATCTTCTAGCAATCCTTGTTGCAAGCCCAACAGACCACCCACCAAATTTGGTCTCAATTCGTCCATGCTTAGCTTACTTTGACCACAACCACCGGCGGCCGAAAAATTTAATTGTCTACTAAAGATGGCAGGAAATATATTAAATTGTTGCGAATCCGCAGACGACTGTGGACTTAGTCCCAGACTGGTTGGGGCAATATGTGGCAACGAGGGGGCACTAAGGGAGGTAGGAATGGCTGCAGATGAAGCCGAGTGCGTATCGTTACTATGATGTACCGCCGATGGCGATGAGTTGCCTATGGAGCCGGCGGTATTAACAGTGCTACCGTTCGGTGTGGAGCTTAGACCGTTAGTGCCGCCGACGGTGTGCAGTTGTGATTGTGATGATACCGTTAACCCAGGCGTATGTTGTTGTTGTTGTTGTTGCTGCTGCTGTTGACTGGCCGCTATATGTTGCTGAAGTGTCGCTGAAGAATTAGTATGATGCGAATTAAGATGAGAATGATGGGTGCTCGTTTGATGGGCCGCCGGATGTGCGGCTAAACCATGTAAAGGACCTGTCAAATGTGTTTGATGGCTGTTAGTATTGCCGACGACTCCACCACCTGAACCAGGGCCGCCGGCACAATTTTGTTGTTTGAAATCCAATTTGTGGCCGGCGTAAAATCGCGAATCGATATACGTTTTGAAAAAATCAATCGTACAATCCAACGGAATAAAGTTAAGAAGAAATTTAGTTTAAGATGCTTTAGTTTTAAAACGTGTGCTGCTTGTGAAAACAGGTAGCGATAAAACTTTTTAAGAACTTTCTAGGCAGTTGTAAAAAAATTTATTGATCGCTTTAACTTTGTATAACTTTTAAAAGGAGTGTTGGAGGATAAATTAATATATTTTTTTCTCTTTTTATAATTTTAAAACTATTTTACCAATATTTTGTATGGCTTAAAACTTGTATTAATTTCACTAAACTGCCTTCGAATTCTAAATTGGTTCTTGTAACTTTTTTATGAACTTTTTCTGGACTTTTTTTGTAATAATATTTTTACTGTATTTTTCTTTTTTATTGCTTTTTTGTTAAAATTGAGCTTTACAATAAATTGTGCAAGTATATACTTGGTTATTTTTTCTTTATTATTTAAATTAAAAAAAGGTTTTTTTAAGTAAAACTGCCGTCGTTAAAAAATAAAAATATTAGCACTTTCGATATTTTTAATATGTACATATTTTAATCTTTTACTTTTGTGTATACATACATTTGTATATTTATATTTATTAAATTCCTTTGCAAATTTTTTAATTATATATCAATTAGATTATGCTGTTAACCGACGGAATTGATTTGAAATGCATCGTTCTATATCCATTTTTGTATTTTATAACTTTTTCGTATTTGTTAATCTTTGTTAAATATGCAAATGCGATTTGACTTTGTTATTAGCGAAAACTCAAACGATATTCTTTAATTTTAAATAATTAACATTTTTTTAATGGTTAAACATATTTTTTCTTACTCTTTTGTTAATTTTTATTTGTTTTTTACTTACACTATTTGTTGATTGTTTGTTTAGTTACTTCAAAACTTTATTATTTTGGTTTTTTCTTGTATTATCTACTATTTGCTTAATTAGATCATTTTAATTTCAAATATTTATACACATGACAACGCTAAATTGCTTAGCGTCTAGTGAATTAAAACGATGTAAACGTGTAACTGTTACGTTACGTTATTAGAATATAAAGGTATAATCTATAAACGTTGTATGTAGTATGCAAGTTTAAGAAGAAATCTTGCCTAAACTTTCTAATGTTTATAGTTAATGAAAATTTGATTTCCGTTTAAACAGCGAGACACAAAATTTTGCATGAATTGCGTAAGCAAGTGTGTGTGCGCGGGTGTATGTATACTAAAGTTGTTGTGTTGTTTGGAAAACTTTTATTTCAGGTATTAGATGAGATGGTTGGTTTGGTAGTTAAAAACGGTAAGAGTTAATTTTAATAACAAAAAACCCAACAACAATATATTATGTTTGTATAAATACGATGACACTGACTGTTTGGCGAATAATGAAATTTGCGTTTTTCATTTAACTCGATCCAGCATCAACTAATGATGATAGACTGCGGCAAAGGAATACATGCAACAACAACAAAAAAACATACACACATATACATTTGTTAGTTCGACATATGCCAACTTCGGACGTGGCCCAAAACTTCGTTGTATGGACTATTGTGACATACCGAACACAAACACAGCGACAAAAAATAACAGCCACCACAAAAACATAAAAGTTTACAGAAAAATTTTGCGCTTATGTTTGCGTTAGCGTCGATGTTAACGTTAACAATACGACAGGAAAACAGGAGGTATGTAATATAATTAATTTGTAAGAATCCGGTCTCGTTTGCTAGGCTGGTTGTTGTTCAAAACTTTTTGGTACTCTCTCTAGTTATTGCACTTTTAGTACGTGAGCAGTTGGAAAATATAATATGTACGTATACGCGGCCGATCAAATTTAAAATTATGATTAAATGCTAGCAGGCACGGCAGTCAATGGTAAATAAGCAAGAACAAACAAAAAAACTTAAGTATAATAAAATTAAGATCATAAGCATTTAAAAAACGTCAGTAGCAGCGGCTACAAGCGTAGTAGCAGCATTAGCAATATTGACAACTTTTTCGCCTAATAGTGGTAACAGCCGGATTTGCACATGGTTAAACTTTTCGTCAAATAAATCACCACCCACCAACCAACCAACACCTTCATACATTGCGATATCCGGGTCGAGGGTGGCAAATGTAAATTCTCTTTATATTTCATAAATATTCTACTTGAAAATAAGAAAATTGTTTGTATAAACAAGAATGAAATAGAGCATATTTATGACAATTCTCTTTGCTATTTTCTCTGATTCTTTTTTCTGCAAGTCGGAAGTGTAGTAATGTTGTCTCTTTCTAACTCAGCTTAATTTAATAACATTTTGTTTTGTTTTTCCACGGTTATTTTGGTTTGATTCTGTCTGTGCTTGTGTAGTTGTAAAACATGCAGTTTTGCCTTCGTTTAGTGGTGTTGTTCTTGTCGTTGTTGAGCAAACACAAAATTTTAACCCCCCAAAAGGAATTCAATTTCGTTACACACACACACATGCACACAAACTTGTTTTGTCTCTTCCCTTTTTTCACACTGAAATAAACACACGATGGATAACTGTCTGCTTTTTAGACAGTTTGCCAAGGCAAATGTCAAATTCGGGGGAGTAATGTAGTTTGAATGTTTTTGTCTGTATATGTGTGTTAATATTTGCAATATTTATTTTTTCTTTCCTTAGATTTTCTTGCTTTCTTGTCAACAAAAAATCCTGAAAAAAATCAAGAGAAAAGGGAATACAAGCGTAAAATACTGTTATTGAATGTTAATATAAAATGTCTGACACACTTTTTCCGTTTGTTGGCTTTTGTTGGTGCATGCTGTATGTATACATGTATGTATGTATGTATGAGCCACATGCTTACAATTTAAATTTCTTGAATTTTATATTTTCACTTATCAAATTGGTATAAATATGTATGTAGGTACCTCCCAGTGGTAAAAATACCCATTACGTAATGGCTGATGTAAGCAATATTTAATAGCAGCTAGTGATGACGCATTGGCTTATTTTCCCACTTACATAGATTTAACAAAAGCATGTCAAGGCTGTTTAATCGGTGCGCTCTCGCTTAAAAAGTAATCTAAGATGTCCGTACGTCTCCACTCAAAAAATATTTACATTAACTGTTTGTAGTTTACTTTAAGTCTTCCGTTTAGTAAGTATAACTGAAAATATAGTTATTTTGATATGAAATTCGTTTTTTAACTTTTTGTGCATGTAGTTTAAAAAACAACATAAACAAATAATAATATTTCTTTACATATAATTTATTCAGTTATGTATATTTATTTTTTCGGAAGGAAAACTTGAATTATTCAATGTCTAAAAAATTAAAGAAAAATTTGTCCAAAAAAAATTTTATAAAAATTATTAAAAAAAGTTAAAGAAAATTATTGGTACGTCTCTATGTGTGTAAGTATGTAAAACAAATTAGCGTTTATATTCCATAATAATAATGAAAATAGTTCAGTTTTTATTATAGGGCAAGAGCAGGATACATGCGTGAAAGCAATCTACATAGTATAGTGGCTAAACACTTTTGGGCCTTCGACCAATCACAGTCATGCTTGAAGGCGCAAAAGATATATTTGAATATGGACCGCTCCTCTTAAAATAACAGCGACTTCAACTTGAAAGGTGAGGCCAAGTAAAATATACACAAAACAACAACACTTTGACACATTTTATTGTTGTTTTGTGTGAATTTTACTTGTAGATTTGTAACTTGTACTTTTTGAGAAACGGGCCCCAGTTCACTCTTCCAATCGTCGCCCTAATTTTTCAAAATGCGATTTACAACAAATTTTTGGGAATCTTCCCAACATACATTTTTTTCAAATTATCTTACAATTGTCGGTATAGAATAACATTATTACAGTTTTAGCGATTTATAATCAATTTCAGGGCTTTTTTGAGTTTTTAAAATGTTTCGCCATTTTTACGATAAAATAGTTTTTTTAAATTTTTTACACTTTTTGCTAAATATTTTTAATCTTAGCTGTATTTCCAATTATAGCAATTTTTGATGAAGTTTCTTTATTTTCGAAATTTTCACAAGATTTTCCCGTTTGATTAAACGAGTTTTGAGCTGTTTTTCGTTTTTAGCAATTTTTGGCGAATTTACGCAAAACTTCCCACATAATTAACACAAAATCTTTACTTAGATGAACATTTTTTAATTTTTTATTTTCAGATTCAAAGCATTCAATTACAATGGACTTTAACGCAACGAAAATGTATATAGAATATTTAGCAATCTATTGAATTTTTGTATTGTAAAATTTTATATTACATACTTACTTATTTCCATGTTCAAGTATTTTGCGTTTCAACATTTTTTATTAAAAGATTTGCAAAACACCATAAAAGAAACCACCAATTCTTTTACTTTATTTTTGGAGGGATAAAATGTTTTTCAGTTAAAAAATAAAATAAAAGAGAAAAACAGCAATTTTTAAGGAGGGTGACCGTTGAAAATTTTTAAAAAGTGGCACAAAAAGGGGATTTTGAGGAAAAAAGTGGCACCAAAAAGGGGATTCTTTAAAAAAAAGGGGAAACTTTTTTTAAAAGGGAATAATTGAACCAAATTCTAATATTTAATGAATTTCTAGGGCATATAATGCTTTTGAAATAAAACGAATCAAATTTTGATGTTTTTTCGTTCAAAAAACTGACTGCTTTTTATATAAATTTTAGACAAACAATGTAAACAAGCCTTGTTTGTTTAATATGTGAAAGGCACTCACATTTTTTTTTAGCAATTTCCATAAAAAAATTTTTACTCAAGTCGCTTGTTTGCATATGGAAACAGCACATTAGTAAAGTATATCGAAAACCAGTTTCGCTGAGTAAAGATTTTTGCATAGCCGGCCTTCGGTCGGCGAAGCCGCTGAGTATACTGAGAGGAGAAAATCGTTAAGACCGGCCGAAGGCCGCTTTTCAATATACCAAGAAGAAAAAATACTTAAGCCCGGCCGAAGGCCAGCTACGCAAAGAATATTTTGTAGTAAAATAAAATTTCTTAACAATTTTAATTAATTTCCAAATATTTCTTTGAATCGACGATGTCGATTGGACATATTTTAAGCATTGTTGACGCTATTTGCAAATTTTTCTTGATGTTATTTCACTTTTTAAAATGCAATAACGTCAATTGATCTTTTATTACTTGTCACCGATTGCAGAAGTAAAAGGTGAATAGTCAAAAACATGTACATATATTTGAATTTGTTTTCATTTTTAAAAGTGTGGACATTATGACACATTTCAAAGTGTCATAATGGTCATAATAATAATGTCATAAGATCCATGGACTTATTAAAAGTGTCACAATGCCATTTTTAGCAGTGACAATAATGTCTTTGGACATTATGTCACTGGATATTTTGACATGGCACCAAAATTTGCGTGAAAATAATTTTAAAAATATTTAAATCTGCGTGATTTTCATAAAAATTTTTAACAAGACGTTCTTGTTCGTGTTAGTGAATAAGGGTGTTAGTTTTCTATAGATCTAAACTTTTAAACTATTTCAAAATAGTTTTTAAGACTTTACATGATAGACTCAAAAACAAATTTTTGTCTTGAGATTTTTTTTTATAAAAACAGTTTTGTGCCATAAAAAGCTTATATTAAAACAAGCAGCATCATTTCATAAAAAGGGGCAAAAAGGGGCATAATATTACAAAAGGTGGCAGATTTAGGCCATTTTAAAAAAGGGGCACTAAAAGTGGCAAGGCAGTTGAAAAAGTGGCAAATTGCCACTTTTGTCGCAAAACGGTCACGCTGGTTCACAGTTAATTGATAGTCAAAAACAGTTATAAGAGACAAAATCAGTCAAATTTAATGGTCTGCTAGTTAATTTTATTGATAGTTAAAAAACAGGAATAAAAGTAAGTTTCAGTACTTTTTATAGTATTTTGTCAGTCAACTTTTTAACATTGAAAAATAAATTGAGTTTGCTTTTGACGTAAATGAAAAATGAGTAGACCGGTTTTCAAACGAATTTTTATTTAGTTTAAAGTTCATTTTTCAGTTGATTTGAACTACGAAATATTTGGAGTGTCGCTACACAGAAAAATAAAATTCGTATTTGCCAAAATTAGCGGATCCAACCAAATAATTGATCAATTTTCAAACTATAAAGATTTTTGTCATATTGACAAATAAAATAAACGTGGTTTGTCAATTATTTTTCTTTTAGTACCCAACAACAAATATGTATATCATATTGACTAAAAACTTTGTTAAATAATGTTAAAATTTCCGGCAACAATTTTTTTCAAAACTATTTGTTAAATATACAAAAATATTTTGACTAAACACTTGTCAAACCATCAATTTTTTTATTGGAATTTTATAACAAATTTTGACTATCAACTTTGTCCAGCCAACAATTTTGTGTTGAATTTATAATGTGATTGTTTCGAACTAATTTGCTTTTTAATCCAAATTGATTATATAGGTTAAGGTTCTTAGCGTTATACTCAGGAAGAACTAGACATGACTCAATATTTCCAAGGAACAAGGGAAAAGCCAACATCAATTTAGTTTTCAACTACACTTTCATCATCAATGCTCATATGTATCTTGATTATCATTCTTATATATACATTTTTTTCGTAAAAAAAGAATACGAGAATTAAATCACTTCTAAATTAGTGTTAATTTGATGCTTTTTTATCTGAAATAATTCCAGTGCTACCGTTGCTTTCTTTTTCTTAATGCCCATATATCAGATTTTTTCTTCTACATAAAATAAAAAATTTTGCCATGGGTGCCAAGAAAAGAAAACTTGGTACTCTATGCTTTCCTTGAATATACAAAGTGATAAGAAACTTGCTTACGATATGTGTAAAATAATTATTAGCAGTTTTTGTTGCACTTTTAATTCAGCTTTTCATCTTTTAAACGCTTTTATTAAAAATTTTATACTTTTTGATTGCCTACATTTGTTTGTTTATTTTATTGAATCTTATGTTTTTTTTCTTCAACTGGATTTTACTGACGCAAATTTGTCCAGTAAAAAATTGCAGACTCTCTTTTGGAAACTTATGTGTAAACGATCCAGGACTGCCAGATAAATTTGCTGGAAAATCTTCAATTTAACGATAAAAAAGAAAAATATCGTCATTTCAACTATTAAAAATCAAAAACAAAAAATCGGGCGCCACAAAATTCAGTTCGTTTATTGACAGTTTTGTCAAAAAACAATCAGGCTAAAACATGACAATTTCTGTTCGCAGCTAGTTATCCCGCAAATTCCAAACAGCTCTCAGATTCGGATTCAGCGCATCGAAATACTTGTAGATAGGTGGGTCAGTTACGGCCAACTTTTTTTATATACTGTGGGTAGTCTACTATTAATTAGGGATGGGCAAAAATATCGATATTTTCTTAAAAATATATATTTTTAATTTCGATATATCGATATTTAGTTTTTCCAAATATATCGACAGTACCAAATTCGATATTTTTTAAGCTCTGGTTTTGTTTTTCGTGCAATTTTTAAAAACATTTCGGCACAGTCTTCATCAAATAGAATATTACTAACAAAATCTTTTGTTTTATTTATAATATTTTGTCTATTCGAAAAATTATCATTCTTTGGGTATAATTTTGTTGATATATTTTCCATGAAATATTGGTGGAACAGTATGGATCTTTGAAATTAACTCTTTCCAGCTTAATTATTTATAAGAAAGGTGCTTTTCTTGTTTAATTTTAAAAAAAATTTGGGGACTACGTATGAATTATCATTGTTGAAAATATATCGATATTTCGAGTTATCGATATTTAAAATTCAAAAACTGACGGACTTATTGACACGCACTCGTCTATGTATGACCTAAACATATAACAATTCCAACTGTCTCGGTGACATAAAATTTATTAAAAGAAAATCGCTATATATTTAGCACTGCATAAAATCGGCACTTTTTATGAAAAAATCGTCAAATTGTCACTTTGCTATTTTTGGAACATAAAATCGTCAAAATGGCGATGAATCGTCAAATCTGGCAGCCGTGAAACGAACGCATTTCAGTAAAATGCAGTAAAAATTTTTGCAAATTTTGTGGTAAACGAACACACCTAATGACATATTAGATTACAAGTACATTACAATCTAAGTACTTAGATTGTTCGCTTAGAACGTTATCCTGACATCATATATTATTATCTACGTACTTCGTTTCATTTACCACTGGGTATGGCTGGGTAAAATAAAAGTTTGAGATGTTGTATGGATGTATTTACATATAGTATATGTACATACATGCGTACCTATGTATTGCATACATACATATATACATAGCTATTTATAGGTATGTATTAAACAACTTGAAATATTTTTAGCATCTCGAATTAATAAATTTTTTCAATTGTTTGTGTCCAGTGAAAGTTATAAAATTGTGTAAGGAAATATGTATTATATAAAGCTACTGTATTATAATAGCTTTTTTATTTTTGAAAAATTTTCATAAATTATAATTTGAATAAAATTGCTCCAGTTAATTTTACGATATTAAACAGGTACATACATACATATGTACATAGTGAAGCATTTGAATTGAAGAATTGAAAAAAGTATTATGTACTTTTTAGAGAATGTTTTTTATCAACATTGTGGTATGTGATGGAAATCGTTCGATTTGAAATCGGCGCCGATTTCTAAAACAAATTCTACTGAAAGATGACTTCTTTACCCCTTTTAATGTTTTCAAGGCTTGGAATATTTTATTAGAATTTTTTTCGATACAAAAGAATAAAAAAACGTAAATAAGACATCTTTCAGAAGAATTTGTTTTTGAAATCGGCGCCGATTTAAATCTATCGATTTCCATCACATTCCAGATTGTTGTATATGGGTGATTCTCATTTCAAATACTTATTCCGTGTCAGTTGCAAGAACAGTATTTATCGCTTATATGCACGTCGCGTCAGTTATTTGCATTTAACGTTTATATGCATCCCAACATGAGCAACTTCCTATTAGCATTAAAAAAACAATAAATATTTTTTGTGTTTGCATTTCGCTTATATGCATTTCTCGTTTTTATGCACCTTAAAGAAATGTAAATGTTTTCAGAATGTATTAAAAAAAATACTCATAAATGCACGGTACATGTTAAGTACATTTTCCAAAAATTTAAATTTTTGCACCAGTTTTTCAACAGCAAACACTTTCTCAATTTAATAAGAAGTACGTATAAAATAACAAACTGAAATTCTTTTTTCAAAAATTTTTAGGCAATTTTCCGTTTGGTAGTAAGCAGTTGAAGTGAAAAAAAAAATCACCAACATTTTTGTATAATACTGTGATGTCATATCTAGTACCATACGACCCCAAGTACCAATTTTTATTGCTGCATTTAAAAAATACTCACTAAAAAATAGTGTAATTTTCTATATGGAATTTGACTATTGCCGGCAATAAAAATTGCTACGTGGAGACGTAGGGTTAGCGTAAATAGTTTATTGTCAATTGAAACAAAAACTATTGTTCAGACAATTGCTTTTTCAAGGAATTTATAACATTTTATGTCGTCTTGTAAATCAATTTGTGTATTTTGCATATTATAATTGAAGGAGTGAAAAGCAAAGGGGTACAAGTGTCAAAACTAAAAAAAAAAATTGTATATGCATGGATCAACACTTAACACCAATATATATATTACTCTACAAAAACTCAGGCCTGTACGATGACCTCAAAAGACGGTATGTATTAGAAACAAAAATGATTATGTATGAAATGCATGAGAACAAAAAACTTTGAAACTTAAATACGATCTTTATTTGTGAGAGTTACATAATTTTACGTTTCATATAGCGAAATGACAAATTTTTAAAAGCTTTTAAATGATACCAATATTGACCGCATTGTATTTAAAATACACCATATAATCACAATTTTCTACTGAAACTTCAGAGGCCCATAACTCGGAAGCCAAGCCCCGCCGACATTTTTTTACTTTAATTTTTTTTTCTTATTTTTTGATTCTCTATCGGATAGGGTCCTAAACTTGATTTAAGCCTAAATTTTAAATACATTTTTTATCGAAATTCTGTCAAGTTTAAAAAAAAATTACTTACTTACCTCCAGTTTTTGACTTAGCAATTAAATATTTTATTTATTTTACTTTTTTTTACTACATGTTACAAATACAATTAAAAATTATATCATAACTTAATTTAAACGAGAATAGTAACAAAGACCTTCACTCGTTGTAGTGAAACAGACCAGAGTCTATGGTGGGAATCGAACCCACAACCCTCACACTGATAGGCTAGCACACTACCCACTAGTCTACCGAGGCACCCATTTAAATATTTATTTAGTTAATTTTCATATAAATTTAAATTGTAATTAAATGCAACTTCTGTTTTTCAGTCGTATTTAGTTGTTCTTATTTAATTGTGACAAAAATATGGGAGCACCATAAAATACTACAAATTTTCCCTAATTTCCCAACAAAAAAGTTTCGGCAATGTTTTAAAACAATAAAAACAGCATACAAAATCACTAAAGGTGGATTTAGACTATCTGTGTTTTACATCTGACTTGTCAGTTTTGAGACCCACATGTAACTTTGCGTATCTGTCAAAATTGTCCATTTACAGAAGATTTTTAATTTTTGCTTTCACACGTACATGTATAATCGCATCTGACATAACCTCTAAGTGACGCCAACACATACTTGTTAACTTAAAACAGATGAAAATAGAACGCGCTCTAATTGAAAATTTTGTCGCCTGACTTTAGTTTTGTAAATTTCAGGTGGCAATGTTTCAAAAGGTTCACACGACATGTATTGCTTTTGCAGTGGGAAATTTGACAAGTCAGATGTAAAACACAGATAGTATAAAACCACCTTAAAAGACAAATATAGACAAAGAAAGGCCAAATTGCTCGGCAACAAAAGTTGAATTGTCAGCGGCCACAATTTTTTTGTTTCCACAAGAACAATAAGCAGTCAGAATCATATGGTAATTTATGAATCTTAAATCGAATTTATATGTTCAAGATTGGAGATATAAGTTATATTTAAATATGAACTATAAAAATGAATTTTCTATTTAAATAGAAATTGAGTTTAAAAACCATTTAATTATTAAGTAAAAAAAGTAATTAAATTTGAAATAAAATTTATGAAAAAATTATCACTTATTGATAAAATTTTTTTATTCATTCAAATAATTTGATTATTAATTTAAAAATTGATGTTTTGCTATCAATATGGCAGAATTCTTTATCACAGGAAATTTGAAAAAAATTCATTGAACACCAGGACTTTTGTTATCAAAAACGAAACTTATTTTTTTCTGTGTACACATGAAATCACATGTGTATAGAAAAGTGACATTCCTTGTGACAAAAACACATAGTGCGAACATAGCTTTAATAAATTAAAAATTCTTTATATGAATAAGGCCGTAAATTTAGAAAACTTTCAATAACGATATTCCTCTTTGTTTCAAGAAAATACGAAGCAAAAATACTTCATTAACATACTAGAAATGTACGCAAAATTCATACGAAAATTATTTTGGCAGGTTTTGTTAAGAAAATGTTCGCATTGAAAACCTCAATATTTTTTATTTTGGCATTTTTTTCTACTGTAAAATTATCAAAATACTAGATATTGCGTATCGGGTGACACTATATATTAAGCGATTATTCTGATTGCTGATAAATCAATGAATCGAGAATTTTGATTAATGTGCACGTCCATTGATAGCATGGTGGAGCAGTGGTGGAATACCCAAATATCGATCTGTCTATTTTTAGTGGTGCTGGAATCTCCATTGTAGTTATGTAACGGCTTTGAGAAGGTGAAGCTTTTTTTAACGAGCTGTTTCGTTATTTAATATAAGTTCAGGGTTGTACCTGATTCGGCGGTTGTTTGAGCTTCTATTAACAGGTCTTCCATCTATTTCCCCTTGTCTCTGTGAACGCTGCACTTTACTTCTTTATGGAGAGAAATGTAGTTACCCCGGAGGCGGGATTTTTCCACGCGGGTTCTGGCATTATTTAGTTGGCCCTTTGTTCCTATTAGGAATAGAGGACATAATATATATTGTCTGTTTTCTCGTTGTTATGAGATTCGACGTATAATCGGATATCCACTGTTTTCGATTGTCTTTTATCTAATACGGTTTACTGCAGCGTCACATATGAGCTCCCTAACATTTTCAAATCCATTTAGGAGAGTTTGGTTGGTTTCTACTGAATTTTTAAAGGCCTGTGTGAAAGCGGTTTTGATACGAGGATCATTAGCTTCTGAACGTGAAAATTTTGTGAATTCCAATTCCGTTCTTCACCGCAACTCTTAGTCTCATGGTTCCCACAAGCAAATGATGGTCGCTGAAGCAATCAGCGCCACGTTTGTTTCGCACATCTAATAGGGAATCGCGCCATGTTCTGCTGATGGGGATGTGGTCAATCTGATTCTCAGTGCGATGGTCAGGTGATACACACGTGATTTTGTGAACTATTTTGTGTGGTAAGATTGTGTCCGTATTACAAGTTTATTGCTTCAGCACATTTCGGTAAACAATGCACCATTTTCTGTCATCCTTCTTATATCATGATCGCCCGTAGATCGTTCAAGGTTTGAGTTATCATTCCCCACTTGGGCATTGAAGTCATCCATCACCAATAATATGTCACCCCTGTTAACGTTTGAGATTACGCTGACTAGATGGCTATAAAATTCTTCCTTCATCTCTAGTTTCAGCGAGCGCATACCATTGCACATATGTAAATAATTAACCAGAACTAAGTTTTCAGCTTCAGACAAAAACGCTGCTAAATAAACGAAGGCAGTAGCTTCAAAATGCTCTTATTATATTATTGTTTATGTAGTTGCTGGTGTCGTAGAAGTGAACACAGAAGTGTTGATGTGGCCAGATTGTTGGCAGCGCTGGCATGCTGGCGTATGCTCCGGCTGGGGCTCGCCGTCTTGGGGTGGTGTTCTTGCCAACCAATCAGCCTTTTTCAGCGACTAGCCAAAAAATTCATGCCAGCTGGGTCGCAGATGGAATGCGAGCAAAATATTTAAAAAAAGGAAGAAGGCCGAAAGGGAGTTACTGAAAAAAATAACAAAATAAAGGAACCAATACACCATACTCACTTCATTAGTTTTCTCACATACCAATATTTTTATTTCGACTAGTAGATGTCAAACTAGTCATGGCATATCCCACCCTAATAAATCCCTTCGGGATTCAACCTTTGGTAACTTTTTGCCCCCTAAGCTGAACTTACCCTCTCTTCACATCACCATCCTATTCCTTTATTTAAAATAAAATCATTATTTTGGTTTTATATATGTATATATCATGATTTTACAACTTTTTATTTATATATAAAAACACTGCTGTCTCAAAAAACTGCGTTAATAATACAAACTAACAATTCGTTTAATTTTTAAAACTCAACGAAATTAGAAATTACTGTTATTAACAAAAGGATATATGTACGTAATTGCTTTTGCCATTTCTATTTTTACCAGTCCTGACCAAAAACTTTCTATATATATTAATCTTTATTTATTTTTCGTTTTAAGGTAAACACCTACTAATATGGGCAATTAACCCTCTAGCAAATCGGTACCTATGACTGAGCTCAACCCTACAAACGTGTATCCTTTTTGTTCAAATGTTTTAATAAAGGACTGATTTATAAAAAGTAAGTGTTTCCCTAAATCAAAATTTATTAAAGAAAAATATATACATATATCATTTATTTCCTTTTTGTACGTTTTGTCATCTGTCTAGGACGTCAGAGGTCATGTAGCAGAATACCTGATCCAATGGCTTTGGTGAAGTTTGCTGTTGGCTGCTGGAACGGACTGACGAAGTTTATGATGTTCCCACGTTGGGTGTGATGCGTTGGAGGTAGTTCTCCGAATTGTATGTCTTGGTTGAAAATTTTCGTTTTGTTCATTTTTTATATAAAATATATTATTAAGTTTAATTCTTTCTTAGGAGCTTTCTTTCTTTTGGCGTTTAAGTTTATTATAAGCAAATTAGTTTTTCAAATCGTGCAGCGGATTCTAGGCTGTACGATTTCTTCAGCTATATATTTATGTATATACGCCTTTAAACTTTAACATTTTTTTCTCGCGTCATTTTGTTATATCAATTAAAAATTCATGGTTATTTTAGCTTTCATTAATAAAATTGGCTCCCTCTTTTTCCTACACAAAAATTTGTCTTTCTTTAATTATTCCACATCACTTAAAACCACCTTTCACACCATCAGTCAAAATTCAAAGAGGCCGACATTTTCTTTTCGGCTTCCCAAAAAGCCTTGGTCACGCCATCCGAAAAGTCTCCTCATCTTTTCAGCCATTGGATTGTTGTTTTCATAAATATTTTGTTACTGTTTTCTTTTTCTTCCTTTCTTATTCACAGCTGTTTGACAACTTCAACTGTCAGATGTTTCGGCTGCGTTGCCAACAAAAACTGTTTTACCCTACGGAAGGTGCACACAACATTTATTTTCTTTTGTTCTTATTTTTCGTATAAAAAATATATGAAATTTAAAAAAACGGCAACACTGTTGCGGGAATGAGTAACTAAAGCTAAGTACTCCTTTCAAATTTGCGAAAAATGTTGATCAACATTAGTTTTTTCATACGAAAAATATGATAAGTAAGCAATTATAATAGCCCTTGAAAGTATGCAGCAATTGTGTACGTTTTTAAAAAAACCCAGTGTGTTTGTTGTAAATTCCACACGAAAAAAGTGGTACTTATATTATTTCGCATGAAGACTCAAAATGTAGATACATTTCATATGTTTTTCACAAAATAAACAGAGTACTACTTCTGCAACAATTTTTCATGAGAAATTCGTGACAATTTTTTTTATGAACTTTTGAAAGCAGTTCGCACGAAATGATGAACACAGTACCATGCTTAAAACTGAGAGCATGAGAAAAAGGTTTCTCAAAATAAAATAGATATAAAAAAAAAACGGTCGCAACCCAGTTCTATTTCATCATTAATGTTTGCAATCGAGTACGCAGTCGTGCCACAATGATTCTGTCAGAGTATGAATGCAGTCTTTCGGCGCATTTCGCGTTTCCCTGTGTAGTAGTATTCCCATACCACTAGAGCGCTGTTGATTAGGACTGTAAATCCATCAGATGTTGATAACTCCCCAGAATTCGAGTTTCCGAAAGACCTAGGAAGGCGAGATTACAGTTGCTTGCTTCCCGACAGACCTGCGCAAGTTATAAATAATCTAAAAGCGTCCAGAAGTTCTAAATTGTGTCCGGTATTATTTTCAGTGTTATTTCTTGAGGTTTCGATAATCATTTGGTTTAAGATGAGATTTTTACGATGATGTCCGTATGGATATATGTAGGTATGTATGTGAGTGTATGTGTGTATGTATGTAAACCTCTCATAACTCCAAAACAATTTAAGTGATCGGAACCAATTCTACGGCATTTTAAAGACAATTGACAACACCTAGATTGCGTGATATGATGAACCGATAACTTGTTAGGAGTCTGGTATGAGACTGTCCACTTGGAACTGCTCATTGTCCGCGACTAAAGAGCAGCTGGTCCTCATATCTACGGGACTTTCCAATATCCTCTCCAATATCCTTTCCAACAACCTCTGAACGCACCCGGTAGCATTCAGCTGTGCTTTCCGAAATTGTGGAATGAGCAACCCCCTTGAATTAGACCATAAATGTCACTTCATGCGTTGCTCAATTCACTCCAGAAGACTGCAGGTATACAGATACACACTTTATAACTATAACACCACTCCTCTCTTAGTCGAGGGTTAAAAAAAATCTTTGAAAAAAATACATATTTTGGGCGCTAGACTATTAATAGGGAGTTTCTGGCTCGATTCCTGGCACTACAGTGGGTGTTTCTGCAAGCAACCCTAAAAAGCTTTGCAGCTTTTCTTTTATTTTATTAGTGTTATTATATGTATATTTTCCCGAGACTACCACATACAATTCCCGGAAATGTGGATATTTAACTAACTAAGGGAAAATCGGAAAGTCCCCTTTTCGTTTCCAAGTTTTATATTATTAAGTGATAATATCAACATTCGAAGCCTATTCAAAAATGCAAGCTAAAAACAGAAAAAATTCCCGCCGTGTGTATCCTTTGCAATATCCAATTTTCACTCTATTTGCAACTTTCCAATTTCTACCGCACGATCAAAGTTAGGAAGTTAGTGATTTCACACCGGCTTTCGAAAATCGTGTTTTCATCAGATCTCGACGTTTTGAGGTTATGGGAACCTATTCTGAATATGTTTGTGTGCGTGTGTGTGTATGTACCCAGTGGTAAAAGGAAGCAGTATGGAGGCCTTATATAAGACATATTTAAAGTTCTTTTGGAAGGAGATAACCTTCATGCTCCATTCCATTTTCATATCTTTGTTACATACGTTGTCATTACAAGGAAGGCCTTCTTATCCCTTCTTCTGGAAGGCCTTCTAAAAATTCCATTTTTAAGGGTCTCAAAAAACAAATGGAGGTAAATTTGTTTAATCTCGGTATTTTTAGAGGGCTAAAGTAATTTGTTATACATATGAGGCTAATGTTTCTGTATGTATATATTTATTAAGAAGGAAGTGGACAAGGATAGTTTTGTCGGAATAAGTATAAGTTAATCAGCTCCAACATAAAAGTCATAATAGCATCATGTATGATGTCTCCTGAACGTAAATTTCATTATTATATAGAAATTACAAGCGAAAAAGAGTACGAGAGTTTTTGTTATATCTTAAGTACATTTTTTGATGAACAAAATGAAAAATCTAAATATAGAATACTCTTTCCTTCCTCCTGCCTTCTAATAGGATATCTTTCCTTAGGGATAGTCGAGGCCTTCTAAGAGAAGCCGGGTATGTAAAACTCTCAGAACTCAAAAACGGCTTAACCAATCGAACCAAATCTACGGCATTTAAAAGACAATGGACCTCACTTAGATGCCTTGGCTTGCTAGATTTAGAAATGTTTCGAAAAAAGTGTTTTCCAAATAAATTTTAAGCTACTAAATCGATCGAATCCAATCTAATTAGCCCTTAAACTCATAAAACTGCGCTGACTTCTGCAAATTTGATTGAATTTCGAGAAAAAACGCTTTATTTTAACAACTGTAAAAGTTTTTGTCAAATTTTAATATTCATTTACTTTTTTAAATTGAAAAACTGCACCGAATACCGCAAATTTAAGGAAATTTTTTCATATAAAAATTAATATTTAAAGCTCTTTTATTTCAAAATGTATGCATGTATTTAGCTTTTAATTAAAACTGTTGCACCAAATGTGTGTTCATCCGCTATGAAATGCAGTGAGAAAATACAGAATAATAATGTCATAAAAGCTGAAAAAGCAAACACACACACAGCCACACTCAGCAATAAATTCAATACAGTTTGAAAGCCACTGTATGTTACATTCATTATATATGTACAATAATATTTATACAGTACTGTATTTCCTAAAACAATGAAAACCACTCTATCTGTACTCTTCTAACACATAGCACCACAAAGCAAATTAATTTTCAACCAATCAACATTGAAAGGAAATGCCAAAATGGGTTGTATGAAAAAAATTTACTTTATCACGTTTGCGCAATGAATTAATACCATTTAAATGATAAATAGCCCATAATTTTTTCATTATTTCAAGCTTTGCAAAAACGGTCCATGATGTGAATGACATGTGTGGTAAAGGAGGGACAAACGAAAAGGAAGCTCTTTGAAAAAAAAGAAAAAAGAAGTATGCTTGCAAAAACATTTAATGTAAATCCTTAAAACAATACGAGACCATTACTGTTTGAGTGTGTTTGTATGTAGTGAGTGTATGCTTGTGTTGCGACTGTGTGCTATATGTATGTCGGTGGGTGCACAGAGGATCCATTCAGTTTAATATATAACTTTTTTTTCTTCCATCTTAATTTGTCATTCGTTTTGTAGTAGTGTTTTTTAAATGTTGCATGTCATTTCCCGGTTGGCCAACTCGTCGTAGAGGACATTTTCATTAACGACTACTTAAGGAAATTTTGACATTTGTCATGCACGATATTTGTCGAATACAGTTTCTTTTAAGACAATCTAACAGAAACCGTACTCAAAGAATGGTTAAAAGAAAAACTATTCAACTGGTCATGCCAACTAGTTAGTCTTGCAACGTTCGATTTAAAATTTTGTATAATGTCGTTTCAACAAAAAACACTACTCTTAGTATACCAGCGAATGAACTTCTTGTGGACATTGCCGCTCAGTTTGTCACCAGTTTGAATAATTTTGATACATTCCTGCTTGCTAAAATTGAGCGAAATTGAGCTGATAAAAAGTTCTATTATAATGTCTGTTAAAACTTCTTGAATTAAATACTCTCTGAGCGGCAAATTCCTCAAATTGTTATTTTTGAACACGTGTAAAAAAGAAAGAAACGAAAAAAGTAATAGGGACATTTCTGATGATGTTGTCATTACATGGTCATTAATGAAAAGATGGGTCACAGTTTCTCTCTTGTTGTCATGTATGAACTTAGCGGCCATTTGTTCGAAAATTTCCTCACTGATCTGTTTGAGCTGTCATCGGTCTTGCAAGATGTCTGAAAGACATGACCAACCGGGTTAATACAGCTTTGCATGTGTTTGTGTTTGTTTTCATTTTGACATGATGATTGTAAATACTGCGAAGGGGCGCCTAAAGGCACAACAGCATTGATGCATTTACCAAAAACAACACAAATATACAAATTTAAGCTTGAAACGAATAGGTATTTCTTTTCGAATTTCACATTCAAAAAATGTGTTTTTTATTCGTTTGGTGCAAAATATGCACATATCGATGGCTTAATATAAGAAAGGCGTAACTCCAATTTTTGATATTTTACAGGAGAAGAAAAAAAGTTAATAAAAACTAAAGCATTTACATACAAAAATAATTTTTAAGTAGCCATAAATCCGTCATTTTAACTATAAATTTCTTAATTCTTTAAGGAGGATATACTTATACGTTGGCTATCAGAAAACGTTCAACACGCGATTTCGAAAAACTCGAGATACGACTTTTTTATATTAAGCCACCGATATGTACATTAGGGTCGCCCTATATTTTTAAAACTGCTTCGATTATAATTCTCACCTCTTCGAAATATTTGTGCCGCCTTAAAACTAATGTGTACCAATTTTTAGACCGATTGAAAAATGTTTAGAGGTGGCTCAAGGCGACTGAAGTTTTAATTACCATTTTTCATTTTTCTCAAGCATATGTAACTAAATTTATCCCTAATTTCTTGAAGCTTTTTTCTGTAATCAAGCGGAGCTTTATCTTTCCAAAATGTCAAAGCCATACAAACCCAATCAACAGTAAGTAATAAAGTTATGACATAAAATATCAGCCACTTAATGGCACTTTTGGGGTTATATTAGCAGCTTTGCACCTGAGTAAGATTTTCATTTTTAGATCCTCATTTTCTAGTTCTACTTATTAGATCGTCCCAACCATAGATAAATACGTAGATTTCCAACTCTCGGCCTGTCTATAAAAAATTTACAACTCTCTTACACGTATAGGTCTTGTGTATTCAACAAACTTGATAGAGACAATTCAACACACATCACAGAGCGTAATTTTTGCACTTGAAAACGCGGTAAAATGTATATTTTTTGCCCACACAAACACTTTTTTAATTTTATTTAATTTTTTTATTTGTTTTGGTATAAATTTTATGTTTCTTCTTGCTGTAATTTTAATTTATTTTTTTAATTTTGTTGACATTTGTGTGTTGAAATTTATCGAAGTTTTCAACCCTTTTTTCATTCAACAGTATTGCATTTTTTTTACTATTTGGGATAAATCTTTTTAGTACCAAATAGAAAAATTGTAAAGAAAAATGTTTAGCAAAGCGAAATTTTTTGAACTCAAATGTATTAAAAATGATTCTAATTTTCATTAGTTAATATAAAAATTCATGTTTAAAAATATAAATTTTGTAAAATACTTTTTGTAGAACTAAGTATGGTTTGGTGCTGTGGGGAAATTTTTTTATAAACCAATACTAATAGAAAATGTTCTACTAATACATTCTTAGACTTAGGTTTTTTTGACAACTGACTTAGGTTTCTGACAACTATTTGCCACCAGTCAGGCTTGTATGTTTTCTATGGTCCCAACATTCTAGATATTTCTCTAAAATTGTGTTTTCTATAATAATCTGGTATGTGATGGAAATCGATCGATACAAAGCGGCGCCGATTTCAAAAACAAATTCTTCTGAATTATGACTTATTAACGTTTTTTTTTATTATTTTGTCTCGAATAAAATTTTTTAAGCCTTGAAAACATTAAAAGGGGTAAATAAGCCATCTTTCAGTAGAATTTGTTTTTGAAATCGGCGCCGATTTAAATCGATCGATTTCCATCACATACCATATTGTAAAGAAAAATATTAGCTTTTAGTGGTTAAACAAAATTTGTTTTTTAAATTTTTTTCTTATATTTACAAACAGCATACCTAAAGCTATGTATAGACGATTGGCAGATCTTACAATATTGCTAGATCTGGCAATGTACTGACAATAAAAAATTGTCAGCACAAGTTCATACGGTTGTATCAAAGTTGTCAGAAAAGCTTACAATTTATTGCCAGACAATTGTCTGAGAATAAACTTCTCTGACAATATTGTCAGTAAAAAATTGGCAGTTCACACGATTATCAGATTCAAAAATTGCCAGATCTGTTGTTAGGCATTGTCAGACTCAAAGCATTTAACAAGAATTACTAATTATCTACCGTCTGTTCTTGTGTTAACTTTAAAAAGTGAAAATATGTATAAATTATTATTAAACAATAAGAAGCAATTGCAACTATTTTAGCTGCACAGTTTCTTTTATGTTCCTTTTTCCCTAAAAAAGATGTGTGCAGTATTGCCATAGAAAGAAATCTCTGACAATGACACCTTTTTCAGATGCAGAAACTTCGCACGTTTGACAATTAAAAAATGTCTGACAATTATCTAACAATAATCTGACAATGTCATCGAAATGTGTTCACACGATTGTTTGATGTCTGACAATTTTTATCAGATGCTTTTTCTGGCAACGTTGTCAGACAAAAATTGCCAGTTCACATAGTTGTAGACATTTTTAACACTTTTTACTGACAATATTGTAAGATCTGCCAATAGTCTATACATAACTTAAGAGTGCTTTTATACTTTCAAATCGCAATATTCCGAGTTGTACTTATTACATTATTTTAAAATTGTAGGAATAGCTCGATAGAAGTGTTTTCTATAACATTGTAAAATAATTATATGTACGAGGGCGGATTGATATTGAAGCTCCCAAAGTAGGAAAAAAATTTTTTTTCAAAAATCATTTATTTCTCAATATAGTCTCCTTTTAGCTCAATACAATTAGTAAGACGATATTCCAACTTTTTTATACCATCTTAATAATACGATTTTGGGAACCCCTCAAAATACGCATTAGTTTCGGTAATCACTTCTTCGTTTGAGATTAATATTTTTCCTGCGAGCCATTTTTTCAAGTTTGGAAACAAGAAAAAGTCACTAGGAGCTAACTCTGGACTATAAGGTGGATGATCAACCAATTCGAAGTGTATTTCATGTAATTTTAGCATCGTATCTAATGCTGTGTGAACCGGTGCGTTGTCTTGAAGAAAGAGCAAACGAGGCACCCATCTTGCCGATTGCTTTTTCATATGCAAATGTTCATGCAAAATGTTGAACACGCGTTCATATGATATGTTTACCATTTCAACAATCTCACGTAACTTGACTCGGCGATCATTCATAACGATATCGAGGATTTTCTTGATATTTTCTTCAGTAACCACCTCTTTTGGCCTTCCTGTTGATGGTATTGTTGCAGTGCTTGTTCGGCCGCGTTTAAATTAAGCAATCCAATATTTTACCATGTAATCTGATGGAGCAGACTCACTGTAATGTTTATCAAGCTTTTCTTTTGTTTCTTTCGTCGTTTTCCCTTTCAAGTAATAGTGTTTAATCACTGCACGAAATTCACTTTTTTTTCATTTTTCTAGAATCACAAAAGTTGCTTATGGTGCTTTTATATTATTACTAATCAAAACAGTTTGTTTATAAAATTAATGTTATTTATTCAAAGATATTTATTATAATAATCTAAAACAATTGACATAAATATTTTTAAATATAAAAAGTAAAAAACACAGAAAACTTAAAAAACTTATAATTCATAAAGTAGAATTTTATACAAGGTATAAAACTTCTAGGCATCCACATTACTCCCCCTTTCGAAAAAGATTAACATTTAACAAATTAAAAGTAACACGTTTGTTTTTATGTAATGGATTAGTATTATGAATGTTTGTATTTTTACTGGTAACATTTTCTACAACTGCAGGTTTTAAACGATCTATAGGGACAGTTACAATATTCCCATCTTTCTCAATTTTAAAACATTTCTTATCCTTCTCTATTACTCTGTACGGACCTTCATATGGTGGTTGTAATGATCTTTTGTTTATTACACGCAGAAATACTTGTCTACAACTTTGTAAATCTTTTGGCACATAAAACCCTGACTCCGAATCTGTATGATGTATTACTTTTGATCTCACATTTTTAAAACAATCTTTCAACTTAAACAAAGTATCTGAAACATCAAACTGACCTTGTTCAACCACAATTTCTCCCGGCAAACGGATATTCTGTCCATATGTCAATTCAGCTGGAGTAGCTTCTAAGTCTTCTTTATAAATAGATCTTAACCCAAGTAAAGCTATTGGCAACTCATCATACCATCTTGAAGGATTACCTTTAGTCATTAATGTAGCCTTAATTTGTCTATGAAATCTCTCTATCATCCCATTAGCTTGTGGATGATATGTTGAAGTAGTAATTTGGTGACACCCTAAAAATTTTATCAGCTCTAAAAACATGTGCGAAGTAAATTGACTGCCCTGATCCGTTGTTATTTTCAACGGCACACCGAATCTGGATATATAATTACGCACTAACTTATCTACTACAGTTGCTGTACTGATATCCCTAAGTGGATAAACCTCTGGCCAACGTGTGAACCGATCTATTATCGTTAACAGATATTTGTATCCGTGGGAAGAAGGAAGCGGACCGACAATATCTACATGTATATGTTCAAACCGGCCTTTTGGAATTGGTATTTTCATAACAGGAGATTTGGTGTGCTTATTTATTTTGGACTGACACTTTAAACATTCTTTCGACCATTCATTTATCTGTTTGTTCATATTTGGCCAAAAATATTTTTTAGTAATTAAACGCCTAGTTGACCTTGTACCCGGATGAGAAATACTATGCAATTTAGTAAACACTATCCTCCTAAGACTCGAAGGAACATATGGCCTAGTATTATCAAGTGTTAATTCGCACCAAATTTCTGCATTGACCAACGGTACCTTTATTAAACTCAAATTGCAAAACGTACTTCCTTCCCTAATTAAATCCTTTATTTCCAAATCCTTCAGCTGTTCTTCATATAAAATTTTCAAACTCAAATCCACATTTGATATTACATCAACATCAAAAGGCCTTGAAAGACTATCAGCTACAACATTTGATTCACCTTTTATATACCGAATATCTGTGGTGAATTGGGAAATGTACTCCAAATGCGTTGTTTGTCTTGGACTCCTTTCCGTTTTCGAATTCATAGCATATATTAATGGCTTATGATCTGTATAAACTACAAAAACTCGACCTTCTAATATATACCTAAAATGTTTAATATTTAAATAAATAGCAAGTAGTTCACGATCAAAGGAACTGTACTTTGTCTCTGCGGGTGTAAGTTTTCTTGAGAAAAATGCTAAAGATTCAGTTTCAGTTCCATAAATCTGATTTAATACACCGCCTACAGCAATATTAGATGCATCGACGGTTATAGTTAAACGAGCATCCTTATTAAAATGATTGAGTAAAATTCGTGATGCAAAACTTTGCTTAACATCATCAAAAATACCAACAGCCATATCATTCCATTCAATGTCCTTACGTTTCTTCCTAAATGCACTGTGAACTAGTTCGTGTAAAATTGACGTTTTATATGCTAACTGCGGTATATAGCGATGATAATAATTTATCATACCAACAAATTTTTGCATCTGCTTAACAGATAATGGTCGCTCAAAATTTCTAATAGCTATAACCTTCTCTTCTGATGGTTGAATACTGCTCTCAGAAATCTTATTACTCAAAAAATCTATGCTAGCAGCCCCAAATATACACTTCCCTGGTTTAATGTTTAAACCGTATTGATCCAGACGATTAAATACCTCTCTTAGATGTATGACATGCTGTTCTTCATTCTCGCTAGCTATCAAAACATCATCAATGTACGCAAAAATAAAATCTAGTCCATTAAATACCTCATTTATAAAACGCTGAAAAGTTTGAGCTGAATTGCGCAATCCAAATGGCATACGCTGGAATTCGAACATCCCAAAGGGTGTAGTTATAGCAGTTTTGTATATATCTTCTTCGGCCATAGGTATCTGGTGATAAGCTCGAATTAAATCTAATTTGGAAAATATTCTCTTATTCCGCAGATTCATATTTAAATCATGTATGTGTGGCAAAGGATATCGATCAGGAACCGTCACTGCATTAAGCCGTCTAAAATCTCCACAAGGACGCCAATCATTAACATCTTTCTTGGCGACAAGATGAAGAGCTGATGCCACCGATGAATTTGAAGGTCTACATATCCCTGCCTTAACTAAAAACTCAAATTCTGACTTAGCTGCCTTGTACTTCAATTGGTCTAATCGCCGAGGCTTAGTGAAAGGAAGTGGTCCTTCAGTAATAAGTCTATGAACCGTTGTATGTTTCACAGGTATAGTGTAATCAGTTTCCGCAGTTAACGAAGGAAACTCTCTCAGTAATTGAGTATATCTATTGTCTACGGAAAACAACTTTGGTAGCGATATGTTGCAAGCACAGGAAATTGCATCAACAAATAAATTAGTAAGCGGATCTAATAAACGTTTATGTTTTACATCTATTAATAGACCGTACTTGCCTAAAAAATCTGCACCGATTATAGGCTTCGCAATATTAGCTATAAGAAATACAAAAGGATATTCGCGTCGTAGACCTAAATTAACAGTAATTAATTTCCTTCCAAAAGTTGAAATACTTGTACCATTAGCTGCTGTTAAAACAATGTCAGATATTTTATTATTATCCCTAAACCTGCAAGAGGGTAATACCGAAACTTCTGCTCCACTATCAATTAAAAAATTCAATTTATTACTTTTATCCAATATGAAAAGGCGACGTGATGTAAAATCATCACCACTGTTCGTCGCACTAACAGTGGGATATATTAGTTTAACGATGTTTTGGAAAAAGAACAAGGTTGTTCACATCGTAAAGCTTTATCTCCGAAACGATAATGATATCTACATAGCCAATCATTGTTATTTTTACGCTGTCGTGAGCGGGAATTGCTCCTGTAATTATTCCTGAAAGGTGTACGCTGTTGTCTATCTCTTAATTCATTCTTGATAGCATTTACTTCAATAGATAACTTGCTGATGTTCTCACATAAAATCTTTGTTAAATTATCTACAACATGCTCTGCATTACTTGTAGTATTTTCCTTAATACTTGCGACCTCAGAACTAAACATCACTTCCCAAATTCTATCCGCTAACTGTATCATTTCCGATACACTACTATGATTAGAACCAGTTAAAGCTACATTAAGACTTTTAGGCAGCTTTCTTAGCCATAGTTTCTGTAAAATATCAGAACTGAAACTACTTCCAGCTAGTATGGACATGGACCGATAAAATTCAGATGGTTTTCTGTTGCCCATCTCACTATCTGATAAAATCTTTTCTAATTTGGAAGTCTCACTTAATGAATGCCGATCAACTAGAACTTTCTTTAAGTTACTATAAAGATTGTTTTGTGGTGGATGCTGAATAATATCAAGTACCGTAATAACAACTTCCTGTGGAAGTGCGGTAATGACGTGTTCGTATTTAGTTTTATCTGCTGATATGCCTTTGGTAGCAAATTGCATTTCTGCATGTATAAACCAAGCTTCAGGACAATTTGTCCAAAACTGAGGAAGTTTAACAGAAACAGCACAGAGTTCAGAGTTAAAATGAGAAGAAGGATTGTTCACTAATAAAGAATTTTCACAAGCTTGTTCTGTGATATTTGTATCACTTTGTATTTGAGGAGTGTTGTGCGTAGGAGAATGGATTGGTAACATTTTGATTATCGAATTCACAAAACAATAGTAAATAAATAAAAACAATCAACAACACAAAACTATTTCTTGACGAATTGAAATACACTATTCTTTTCCTTTTAAATTCTTTTCCTTTTAAATTACCTTCAGCTTACCAAACCTTCCAAATTATAATTATTGTCAATTAGAAAATTTGCATTGAAAAATTACCACAGTAATTATCATATATTTATGCACCGCTTCTTTGAGATATTCGAGATTCTAAGATTTCTATTGATGATTCTTGATTGATGTTAAAAAAAAGGTGACTTGCTGACAATATATATGTATATACTCATGCCGGAAATTATCTCTTCTATGATTAGTGGTCTTCTTGATATTCTGTTTTTGAATTTCCAGAAATTCTCTTGCTATAACTTTATTTAAAGAAATCAGGATCGCCAATATGGTGCTTTTATATTATTACTAATCAAAACAGTTTGTTTATAAAATTAATGTTATTTATTCAAAGATATTTATTATAATAATCTAAAACAATTGACATAAATATTTTTAAATATAAAAAGTAAAAAACACAGAAAACTTAAAAAACTTATAATTCATAAAGTAGAATTTTATACAAGGTATAAAACTTCTAGGCATCCACATTGCTTACTTCAAACGACTACAACAAATAAACTAATTTGTGGTGTTTTTGATTATCCCTTATGTCTACAGGCAGCATGCCGAAAATGGCTTTCAGTTTCGTATTACTATTCATATTTTAAGTTGTGCTTAATGCAGCATCTTAAAATTTTGAAAATTGCTACAGAATAGTGCTTTTTATAATACTGGCCGAAATTTTTCCGGTTTTTGTGATTATCCCTTTATGTCTATAGGCAACACGAGAGTATGCTGGCTATAGACATTAGGATGTATTCACAAGAACCTGAAAAAATTCGTCAAAAACAAAAAACAAACACACAGAAAAATTTCTATGTAAAATCGTCGAAAACAAAGGTTAACATTTTTCGGTGTTGATTTTGCTTCATATGTGTTTCATGTCAACTCAACATGATTTACAACAATCTTGAAAGAACATTTATCCTTTTGCATTAACTATATTTCATTTTGATTTAATATTTCAGTACAGTTAAATCAAAGTGAAGGTGATACTGAAATAATATGAAAAATCATGTTGAATCAAATTTATTTCGAGTTGAAACAACGTAAATTTGATATTGGAACAACACGAAGAACTATACTGAATCAAAGTTATTTCAAGTTGAAACAACGTGATGTTGACATTGAAACAACACGAAGAATCATGTTGAATTAAAGTTATATTATGCTGAAATAACAGGACTTTAATGTAGCTATTCTATTAGTTATTTTACTTCAGTGATGTGTATTATCATAGACATACGAAAACTTTGTGTTGTAGTTGGCTGCCACAGCTAAGATTTGATCTCGTGTCAGATGCATGATAGTCCACGCGCCAACCACTGCAGCCACAACAGCTTCAAAGTTTAATTTATCTATACAATAAATAAATACTATCGTATATAAAATGAATTTAATTTTTTAATTCAACATGGCTTAAATGATTATTTAACCTTGATTTAAAGTGAAATGTAACGTTTATACCAAAGTTATTTTGACAGTGAATAGTTTTAAATCGAAAAGATTTAAGGTTAGATTAACCATTTTCTGTTTAAAATTAATATGAAACAATGGTTATTTTAAACTAGTAGCAGTAAATTTTTGCTGGTAATTCGTTTTTTGGCGTCTACGTAGACGACACATCAAAGAATAAACCACAACAAGTCACACAACTAAGCAATGAACAAAGCAAATAAATACTAACACACTTAAACGACAAATTATTTCTTGTAAATTTAATATTATTTCCAATCAAAATTGCGTCATGTTGATTTTACATTCCTTTTTTTTGTGAATATATAGATTTTTTTACAGTATTATAAAATATACTATTCTATAGTAATCACAAAGGGACCAAAGGACCCAAGTGGGCCGGTTGTTAGAAACCGGCAGCCTGTTCAACCTAACTTCATAGTAATGCCAAAATGTTAAGGTGCTGCTGTAAATCCAACTCAAAATATATTTGGGGTATTCACAAGGTGTCTTATCATGTCAAAATGTCATAAAGTGCTAATATTTTAAAATAGTTTATAAATATTGTTGTTGTGCTTCAAATAAAAAAGTCCTGAAATAATAAGACTTTTTGTGCTGTGTTTATTGTTTTGTCATAACTCACATGTTCAATTCACAAGCTCGTATTAACGTCGTATGTGTTGTGTAATCGTCTAATTATACAATATTGTATTTTTGTTGTTGGTAATTTTCATACAAAAGTGTGTTATAATTATACGATTGAATTTTATATGTTCTTCAAATAGTTGTATTGAGGCCAGGTCTGGGAATATTATATTTGTTAGATTAATTTGTAAAAATATTATATATATATATGATAAGTAACACCAGAAAATACATTCTTCTTAATGATAAATATATAATTGATTCATTTCAATTTAATTTTCAAACTATTTTAATCAAAATTGCTTGTCGCGAAAAGTTATTCTATTTCGCGTCAAATTAAAATTCCCATGCCTGGTCTCATTTCATGGTATCAAATCAAGGTTAATTAATACCAGGTGGCCTCGAGGGATCAGGTGACTACGAATTGTTTACCATATTTGAACTGCAAACTGTGTTAATGTATCGGCTTTTTTGATAGTCCAAATATAAATTCTGCACGGCGAATATATATTTGGAATGTCAAAAAGCTGATATATTAACACTGCTGATAGTTCAAATATAGAAAGATTTTCTTAGTCACCTGATATCTCGAGGCCACCTGGTATTAATTCGCCTTGCCTTGGTATTAATAAAATTGACATTTAAGATACGACAAAATAACGATACAACAAATTTGTCTGTTCACAAGCACATAAACAAGTGTCGTCTTTTTTTTAAACGATAAGACATACGACTGAGCTTGTGAATTGAGCAACAGTAAAAATCTGAGCCGAACGGGCGAAACTATTTAGTCGAGCCGGCGATAATATTTACAATCCGCCGCCATTGATATAAATGACCGTAAGTAATATGCAGTAAAGTATGATCTAAAATTGTTCACAGTTTATAACTTCACATTTGATTACATTTTTCTAGCTGTGTAACAAGAAAAATTAAAAAATCGAGACATTTAAAAATATGCAAGTGAGAAAATTTTGTTTGTATACTTTTGCTGGCTGGCAGCCAACTAAAGTTTTTCCGCTAGCAGTCGCGTAGAAAATTAGTCGGCTCAGTCACCGGCAACAGCTGGTTTCGTTTATTTTTATGTATTGAACTAATTTCATTTTCGGTGTTCGTGAAAATTTGTTTTACTTTAATTTAAAAAAGATATTCATCTGGGTTTTATTTACTTTATGAACAAGTTGAATAATTTAAAAACAAACTGGCTATAATTTTAATTTTTTCACTTGTTCTTGGCATTCTGATTTCAAGTATTTATAATTGCTTTTTGTATCAGCTGACACAAATTTGAAATAGCACTAACTTATGCTCACAGCAGTCATATTTTTTCGTGTTATTATTTTAAAACATATGACTTTATGACTACCTTGTGAATCCCCCAAATGATTTGAAACTGAAAAACACTCTCAGGCATGCTGCCTGTGGACATAATGCAAGCCACAGACTTTGCGACCGTTGGTACAACTCAGCTACTAATCAAGTTGTATGCTTGTCGCACAAACGATACAATTTATTGTGCGATGTCATAGCTTTGTTACTGGTGATTGGATTTTTGAGATTTTTAGCATTTTGGAAAGATAAACCTCGGTGTAATACGAGAAAAAACTTTGAAGAAATTGGGAATAAAATTAGTTACATATGGTTGAACAAAATAAAAAAATTAAATAAAAATCGAAGACTTCAGTCGCTTTGAGCTACCTCTAAACATTTTTCAATCGGTCTAGAAATTGGTACACATTAGATTTCAGGCCATTGATATATATCGAGTGGGTGAGAATTAGAATCGGAGCACTTTTAATAATATAGGGCTACCCTAATGTACATATGTATATCTGTATCTGCCTGTATTTTTTCTCATTTTCAAACAAAACAAACAAATGAGCTGAAAATAATAAAGAAAGAACAAACGAAATATCAAAAGAGATACTTTTTTATATACAACAATATAACAAAATTAAAAAAATAAAGATAAATAAATTGTAGAAAAAAAATCTGCTAGTACACTAAAAAAAATTATTGGAAAAAATAGGTAGAGCGAAGGAAAAATGCGTCTATATTAACACGCACAGCTTCAACTGTTTGTAACGGAATTTTGAACGTAATTTTCACTAACATCAAGACGTCCGATCAATTTGAAACTTTGCACAAACATTAGGTTCCCATGGCAATACAATCTGCAGGATATAAAAGTGGGAAGTGCCGCGACCATACTAATTAAATATCTTATATCTTGGAAGCAATATCAGTCAGAGTATTCATACACAATATGGGTTATTGTGAGATCAAGAAGCGAAATACATATGTCAAAAAATTGGCTGAATAAAACCGGAGGAAGGGGTACTCCCCATTAGAGATGGGCGCGTGTCAACATTTTCCAACACGACACAACCCGAATACGAATACTGGGATACCCAACACGTACGAAACACGCAATGGCAAACATTTTCAAAACACGACACGACACATCACGCACGAAATCAAATCCAACAACAAACAAAAATGCATTTTTTTATATTCAAAGACATATTTTTCTTTAGAGTGTTGTGTTTTTCTTCCGACGGGCTTTTTTGAATTTGGAACGATTTTCCGTCATCCCACGTCAAATTTGGTTTGTAAACAGACCGGTTTCGGCTATGTGCCATCTTCAGTGTTCTATTGAAGATGGCACATAGCCTCTGTTTACAAACCAAATTTGACGTGTGATGACGGAAAATCGTTCCAAATATATTTCTTTTATTTTAACGTTTCATGTTCTATTTGAATTTTTATATACATATTTTTTTAGAAACAGTAACTTATCAAGACTTTCCCGCAATAATCTTGTGCGACTTAAGAGTAATCAAAAAGTGGAGCTACATATATCTAATATCTGTTTGGCAAGCTTCTGCATTCATACATATTTTAATCTTAAAAGTGTTTCGTGTTTTTTCGTGTCAAACTTGCTCAACACGACACGACCCGAATACGAACGAAATCAGATTTTCTGTCACGAACACTTCGTGTTGAGTCGTGCGTGTTCGTTTCACAAAAAAAAAACACGACACGCGCCCATCTCTACTCCCCATAAAAAGTAAATATATTTATGTAAAGGCCATAAGCGCCGGCACCCAAAGCCGGGAAAAATTTTTGCTTGGTTCGAAAAGTACATGCAAGATGAATTAGTAATATGTCGTTTAATCACTATAACAGAACAAAGTGGAATACTTGGTATAAGTATCAATGATTACAGTACTCTCTAATCGTTTCCTAAAGTTAATAATTCTATATTAAACGAACTTTGAGTGATTTTTAGTGAACAAATTTTGGAAAGTTTGGTGGAAATTTTAAGCTCATAGAAGCTGTAAAAACTTTGAGTTGACGCTACTTAAATTTATTATAAGTCGACGCAATTATTGAAACCCTGAAGTTGTTTTAAGATAAATAAAATGAATAATCAAATACATTTAGAAAGTGGTGATAAGCAAATGCACGTGAGCACTGACGATGGAAGTGTAGCGGCTTCCGAAAGTGGCGCTACTCTGTTCTGCTGTGTACGTTGAAAAATTAAGTTGATGTTAATTTTTCCCTTGTTCCTTGGAATATTAATCATGCCCAATTCTCTCTGAATATAACGGTACGAACCTTAGCCTAATAATCAATTTGGATTCACAAAGCAAATACGTTCGAAATAATCATTATTAATTAGAACTTATTATATTTCCATCTAATATACAATATGAGTTTTAAACGTCATATTCTTAAAGTTAGATTTTGAAATCAGACGAAAACTCAGACAGTGTAAAGACGGCATAAGCTTTGGGCTTCAACAAGTGATTAGTAAATTAAAATACAGTGGCAAAACATTTAAAACAGTTATACTTCGTAAACAGACAAAAATTATTACATCTTCTGATATGGCATGTTTTAAAAATTATATCGGATGATAACCTGCCATTTGACGTTAGTGTTAAATATATATTAAAATAGTTGAAGACTGCCATTAAGAGGTGAGCTAAGATAATTTCGAATCCTTAAAAATCGGTGTTCTGTTTGTAAAATACCTATCAAGAGTATCCATAGTTTCCTGTTTTTTTTTATTAAAAGATTGATTTAAAAAAATTTCCGCCATATTGGATCCGCCATCTTGAAATTTTAAATTTAAATTTCAGGTTCGTAATCCGCGACTCTAAAAAGCTCCGTATGGCTGATCTCTAGCCTCTGTCGCTCCTAGTCTTAAAATTAGAAAATTATGATCTCTTAAAAAAGTATCAATGGCCGCGTTCATAAGACGTAACAGTTGTGCAACTGGTTTGTCTTAGAAACGCACAGTTGAGTAGTTCCGCTACACACAACAGTTGTGTATTTGCTGCATTTTTTTCATCATGAAATTTTATTGCAGTGTTTTTTTTTGCCTTGTGGTGAAAATTTTAAAATGAAATGAAAATGAACAATTCGTATGTTGCTGACTATCGCATTGGATGCCATGTTTATAGAATATTTTATGGAACCGAAATGCCCTCAAAACTGAGTGCTAAACTAATTAATTTAGTTAATTTCAACTATACCTTTTGGGTCTGTTTTTAATTGTTTACATTTATCAGCTGTTCATATTGCAGTATATCCATCAAGCCGTTTCTAAGCGTAACTGTTGGGTGCAATAGTTGCCAACAGCTTTACAACAGTTGAGCTCAACAGCTACGTCTTATGAACGCACCCAATATTATAGCCGCCATATTGATTTTACCATTTTTAATGCCAAATATCTGCTTGTAAAATATATAGCACAGGCTCCCATAGTTTCCTTTGTTTTTTTTAATTTAAAGGGATGATTTTTAAAAGTTTTGTAAATTTTATTATCAGATTAGTAATCGGCGACTCAAAAAAACTTCCATATGGCTGATCTCTAACCTCTGTCGCTCCTAGTCTTAAAATAATTAGAAAATAATGATGATTTCTTAAAAAAGTATCAGTATTATAGCCGCCATATTGATTTCACCATATTGAATTTCAAACATTTGTTTAAATAATATCTATCAGGAATTCCCAAAGCTACGTTTGCCGTTTTTTTTTAATTTAAAGGTTGATTTTTAAAAAATGTTGACCGCCATATTGGATCCGCTATCTTAAATTTTAAAATTTCAGATTTAAAATCAGTGGTGCCAAAAATCCACAATGCAATATTTTATAAAACCAATAAATCAGTATTCTATTTATGGCCAAAATTCTGGGATCCTGGCCCATCGTACAAAAGTATAAAAAAATTAATTTTGTGGTACTTTACATGATACAATAATACAGGTACCAACCACCACGACGACAACAAATACAACACCAAAAAACACACGTATTTTGTTGGTAGAAACATACCAGAAATATGTCAAATCTATTGTCTGTGTGTCGCACACATTCATAAGCTCCCTCAAAGTTACTAACACATACCCGTTGCTGATAGAAAAATACCAGAAATGTGTCAAAATCTAATGTCTGTGTGATGCACACATTCTCAAATTTACTAGAACAGCTGAGCTTGTAGTGATACCTGTTTAATGTACCTTGGTACTTTACTATGAAAATTTTGAATCATGAGTATCGCGAATGCGATCGCTAGCTTTGAAAAAACAGCTGACATCATTGCATTCAGCGTACTCGAACTAGCTTCACCAGTGGGTATTCAATAGGGTGATACCTTTTTTCATTTTGCAAATATCAAATTCTTCACAAAAAATACAAAGAAATTATATATTAGTTTTTCGCGATCGTTAAAAAAGTTTCCTCAGCAAACGCAATGAAGTTTTGAATTTTTGGTTTTCTTTTTCAAAGTAGTTTGCATTTTCTGATAATTAAAGTTATTTATTATTGTTATATACCCAGCAAAAACTTTGCTTACTGGTAGACAAAAAGGTATATAAGGATTCAAATCGTAATTACTTATAATTTGACTCGATAACTACTTATTTTTGTTTGAGAAATTAAAAAATGGGGTACCCCTTACACATGTATAGTAAGTTTTTGCTGGGTAGTTATTTATTTAATATACATATCAGCGTTGCCACTTTCTGTACTATAGTGCAAAAACTGTACTATTCAAAAATCAATTTTTTCATGAATTTTTCAAATATTTATTTTGCTGTTAACAGCTGTTTGGCTAATTCCTGCTAGTAACAATTTTACTAGCAAAAACTTGCAACAAATTTATTTTCTCTCAACGTTTTATGATCTGTTTCCACTCTCTCGTTGCTAGTTTTACGAGTACGTGAACCCTTTCCAGTAACAACTAGTAAATATTAGTAACAACTTTCAGTTATTGAACAGACCTAATGTTTGTACTATTTTTGTACCATGTAATTTTTGTACTACTATTGTACTATTTAGCTAATTGCTGAAAAATAAAAAAATAGTAAATAGAATAGCAAATTTTTCTGAACGTTTCATAAACTTTTGTTTGAAAATATACCTTTTTAAAACATACTTTATTATTTACATTTGGCAATACTGCTGCTAATAACCTTCCATTTCTCTGCATTGAGCAAATTTTTTCCACTTTAAAGGAATTTTTTGAGATACGAAAATATTAAAAAACGCGAATATGTATAGAACTAAGGCGACAGCGTTTATGAGTTATGTATTAGGGCCCGTGTGGTCATATCTAAAAATATTTTGCAGCTAAATCGGGTCAAAATACTAAAAATTGTTAACAAAAAATTTTAAATGCTAAACTAGAAGTTAACTAAGATCTCTTTATAACGCACTTATTTTTCATATTTTGTCCCTATTTTCTGGGAAATATTTGATTTGATTCGAATAAAACAAGAATAATTCAAGATCAAGAAATTATAAATGGTTTTTAGGCCTGTTCTGCATTTCATGCGAAAGGAAAATGTTCCGAGTTATCAAAGCATTGTTGTTATATAATATTTACAACAACGATGACGATTCCGAAAATTTTCATTACGCATATGGAATACAGAACAGGTCTCCATATAATATTATTGTTCGGCTTAAGGTCCTTGTTGTATTAAATTATTTAATTAAAAAACTTTTATGTTTATCTATTATATATGTATTTATTTTCCAATATTTCGACCAACTTTGTTGTTCATCTTCAGGGAAATATTTAATGAATTAATATACATATGTATATATATATATATATATATATATATATATATATATATATATATATATATATATATATATATATATATATATATATATATATATATATATATATATATATATATATATATATATATATATATATATATATATATATATATATATATATATATATATATATATATATATATATATATATATATATATATATATATATATATATATATATATATATATATATATATATATATATATATATATATATATATATATATATATCAGTATCGTGTACTGCTTGTAAGCTTTGGCACAAAAAACTCATTTTTTCTGTTGCAATGAATGAAAAAATATCCTTTATTCTTAAGTGCTCAGAAAATGATATTTTAGTTTTTCTTATTTTTTTCACAGCAAAGAGCTCAAAATTATATTTGAATATCTGTAAAAGTTATAGACGCTTTGTAATGATAACTATCAAATTATTTGATATGAAAATCTTATAAACCACAATAAATCAGCCATAACAATTTCCAATTTTTAAACAACAAAGACTAAATTTAGACGATATAATTTTCAAAGCTTTTTCAAGCTGCATTTCAATGCGACAATTATACGGTGACTACCTGTCACCGTCAATGGAAATTTATTTCCCACCTTGCACACTGTGGTAAATCACAAATCTAGCTGAAAAAATAAAAATGTCTGTCAACATTCCTTCTGATCGTTTAATGAACTTCTCAATACAATAGGTAACTGTAATTCATGTTTTTTTTTAGCTCTGATTAGGAAGCTTTAAATTCAATTGTTGTTAACACAGCGTCTTCACGAGACATTAACTTTGATATAACATGAGAGAAAACGTCGGCAGAATAATAAAAACAAAATGCCGAAGACGTAATTTTCCTTTTCCTATAAGATTTAATTTTATGCAAATACTGATCGAGTTAACATGCACTACTTTTGCATAATTAGTTATTTTATTTTGAATTTTTCACACAAATTTTAATTTATAAATCAATTAAACACATTTATTCATTTATTTAACACAGAAATTTTATCAAAAACATCGCTTTTCATTTATTTTAATAAACACTCACACATACGCACTATTTTATTTTCATGTACATGTGTTTTTTGACAGTTCATCTCATAAGATTGTTGTTATAAGAATTCTTATAACGACGCTCTCATAAAAATTTTTATAACATTGATAAAACACTAATTTGAAGTCTACACGTAACATAATTCTATCTGCGATTGAATTTGACAATCTCATCTTACATATTATGTTACGTGTAGACTTCAAGTAACACGTGCATTCAGATTTCAAAGAGAATCGTATTTTTTGTGTGACTTTGGTTTATGATTAAAAAGGCTGCGGCGATTTTTTTGTCATAATTTTTTTTATTATTATCAAGGAAATATATTACAGTTTTCATTTAATTATTTCCATTGTAAGTATTAAAAAAATTTTTGTTGTTGTGGGAAGCTCAGAAAGTGCAAAAAATAAAATATTTCTTTTTTTCAAGTAGAGTTAAAGCTGTTTATTCCGGAAAGCTCCGATGTAAAATTATATTTGGGTCAATCTTTCAAGTGTTCACTTTAAGGTAAATCAAAAACATCTTGCGCAATTTTGCGACCGCCATACATTTTTTTTTCACTTTTCCACTATGACCTCCACTCTTTCGCGAAAGGAAATTTTTGAAGAATGGGTAAAAACTCCCAAAATAAATCGGAAAGGCGTCTTATTGACATTAATAATGGTTAGATATGGCCTTCAAGATATAACAGAAGACGTGAAAAAAAATCTTAAGGCAAATATGGAAAAATGGATAAAAAGTGGAAGATATCGTGACCGTTTCCTAAGATCGAATTCAGTTTGGCTTGATCAACAGTATGTATTGCCTGAAAGTGTATAACCGAAAAATTTTAAAAAAGCTGGAAGAAAACCGAAAAACTTTGATGACTGTAGTGAAAAATCGAACAAAAGAAAGATACAAAGTCTTTTAGATACAACTGACCATCAACAAATTATTAAAGCTAGTGAGCAAGTGTTTCGCAAAATGGGAAAGCGGGATTTAGCCAGACTTGTGAAAGATCTGTCGGAAGCTTAGTCCAGTAAAGGTACGGAAGTGAAAAAAATTTGTAAGAGATTTAGCTCTGTGCCTTTAGGGAGCCTTTCTCGCGATGAAGCCTTATCTTTAATGGTTGATGCTAATTTGTCGAAACATCAATACGATGTTATTCGGCTAAAACTCAACGCAAAATGCAAAAATCGTTTTCCCTCTTACACTAATGTTCAAAAAGCTAAGAACAAATGTTATCCAGCTGAAACAGAAATAACTGAGATGCATGCAAAAAATCACTCCAGTCAAGTGAATCATACTATTGAAAGGCTTTGCTTGGCTCAAAAAGAGGTTTTGATGAAAATCGTCTTAATATTTTGATAAAATGGGGATGCGATGGGGCTCAGCAAAAGCAGTATAAACAAAAGTTTTCCTCGGAGAAGGGCCATACAGATGAAAGTTTATTTAGTATTTCCATGGTTCCTATTCAAATGAATTTTTGTTTTACATAAAGAAAAATAATTGTATGGCAAAATCCTGCTCCTTTATCTACAAGATACTGCCGTCCAATCAAGTTTGTTTTTGCCAAAGAGTCCACTGAGTTAATTTCTCAAGAAGTTAATTTAATACAGCAAGAAATTAGAGATTTGTTTCCAACTCTTATCACAAATGTCGAACAAAGTTTTCTTGTTGAGTCAACTTTTGTGCTTACTATGATATACGGTAAAATTTGTACTGCACTATCATCTGTAACTTCTTCTTCTCAAACGTGTTTCATATGTGGAGCGAAACCGAGTGAACTAAATAAACCTTCTGCGATTTTAAACAAAATTGTCGATGAACGATCTTTAACCTTTGGAATGTCTCTGCTACATTCATGGATCCGTTTTATGGAGTGTGTATTACACATAGCATAAAAGCTTCCTATAATGACCTGGCAAGCTCGAGGACCGGAAAATAAAGAAAAAGTGGCTGAAAGAAAAAAATATTCAGCAGAGATTTCGAAATGAGATGGGGTTGCTTGTAGACATGCCAACACAACAAGGAGGTAATACGAATGACGGTAAAACTGCCAGACGGTTTTTAGAACAGCAGAAAAGAGTTCAGAAATCACTGGTGTCAATAAAGAATTAATTGAACGGTTTCATATTATTTTGGAAACTTTAGGTAGTGGTTACCCTACTGATGAAGATGCTTTTGAAAGTTTTATTGTTGTCACACGAAGTTTATACTTAAACGAATACCCATGGTATATTATGCCAGTTAGCGTCCATAAAATCCTTTTTCATGGAAAAGACATAATAAGGTCTTGCATTCTTCCCATAGGACAGCTGTCTGAAGAAGCTCAAGAATCAAGAAATAAGGACACGAGGAAATTTAGGGAGCTGTTTACGAAAAAAAACATCGAGAATAGACACAAATACAGATCTTTTCAATCGACTCTTAGTTCCTTCAGATCCTTTTATCGCAAGTTTGCGTCACACTCCATTTCGAGTTCTAGGTTTGATAACAAAAGAAGTTCTTTCATTATTATCTGTTGATGCTTTTGAGGAGGAAGGATCTTTTAACGATGCATATGAAAGTGAATAAAAATTTAAAATCTCTATGTGTATTTATTGACCTTATTGCGTTTTTAAAAGCGAAATAAAGTCAACAGAAATTTGAAAATAAAGTAATTGATTTTATTTCTTCACGAGACATAATTTTGTTCTAACATTTTTCAAACTTCATACATAAAAACAACAGAAAATTTTTAGTGGCATTTTTTCATATCGACTTTAACTTTTGTCAAGACAAATCAATGGCTCGTGAAGACGCTATGTTAAGATGTGTCGGGCATAAGGTTTTTGCTCTCAGTATATCGAAAAGCGGTTTCGCTAAGTAAAGATGTTTGCATAGCCGGCCTTTGGCCGGGCTTTAAGTTTTTTTCTCTTGGTATATCGAAAAGCGGGTTCGCTGAGTAAAGATTTTTCATAGCCGGCCTTCGGGCGGGTTTTTTCCTCTAGGTATATAGTAGAGCGACTTCGCTGAGTAAAGAGTTTTACATAGCCGGCCTTCGGCCGTGCTCAAGGAGTTTTTCCTTTAGGTATATAGAGAAACGACTTCGCTGAATAAAGTTTTTTACATAGCCGGCCTTTGGCGGAGTTTAATGTTGTTTCCTCTCAGTATATCGGATAACGGGTTCACTGAGTAAATATTCTTGCGTAGCTGGACTTTGGTAAGGCTCACTGAGCTACGATTTTCTCTTTGGACGGCCTTGAGGGTTTCCTTCTCTGCGTTTGTCGAATAAGTATCTCCCATTAGTGAAACCTGGATTGGCAGAAAATCTTAGCTCAGCGAAGCCGCTTTTCGATATACTGAGAAGAAAAAAGCCTTAAGCCCGGCTGAAGGACGGCTATGCAGAAAGCTTTACTCAGCGAAGCCGCTTTTCGATATACTGAGAGGAAAGAATAGTTAGGCCCTACGTAGAGAATCTTTAATAATAAAATTAAAATTTCTTAAAATGGGAAGTATCGCAATGCTATGCAAATTAAATGTTTGAAAGTGCAATAAAGTCAATTGACTTTATTTTGCTTTCGAAAACGCAATAAAGTCAATTGACTTTATTTCCCTTTATGGTGGGAAATAAAGTCAATTGACATTATTTCCATTATCTTATTATCTGTCACCAGTTATACAATACAAAAATTACAACGATTGAAATGTGTACAAAAATTACATTAAATTGAATCAATGACAATTTCCTACCCCGTTTGCCCCTCTACAGAATCTGGAAGTATACCAGTTCATAGGAAATAAAGGACCTGTTCGTCAATGCACCACTGCACTGCATCATATGACAAAACTTGAGTTTACAAAGTCAATACAAGTTTGCTGATGCTATTTTATAGTAGTACCCGTTTATATACTACGTATTTGGCATTTGTTTGTGCGTCATCTGCTTCAGTAAATTATTTTAGGTCATTTAAATTTCCGTTTTCAGCGCAGTGGTTCATTTACGAACAGGACCATAATTTTTCCACATTGATCTATAGATGGAGTATTTATAAATGAACAAACGTATAAAAAAATACAAACGAATGGATTACCTCCTCCGTTTTTTTTGAAGTAAAATACACACAAAACAACAATAAGTTTGTAAAAATGTTGTTGTTTTGTGATTGTTTTACTCGTAGATTTGTAACTTGTATTTTCTAGAAATAGGGCCCAGAGGTTCATTTCTCAAAACTACAAGTTGCAAATCTACAAGTAAAATACCTAAAAAGAACAACACTTTTACTAAACTTGTAGTTTTTTTTTTGACTATTTTACTTGTAGCTTCTCAAACAAAAATAAGAAGTTATCGAGTCAAATTGTAAGTAGTTACGACTTAAATCCTCATATACTTTTTTTTTGCCTACCAGTAAGCAAAGTTTTTCCTTGGTGTATACCATAAATATAAACAAATAAAATAAAATTTCTTCAGATATAATAAAAAAAATTGTTCGGGGAGTTTTAGAAATTTCATTCCGCGCGGGAACTTATTTTACCGTGCTGCGATGAAGAAATTTTGGTCAAAAAAGTTATACCCTAGTGTCCAACTTGTTAAATTTTGCGACTAGCACAGCGTTATTAACATAAAAATTGTTTTTGAACAGATTCCAAAAAATTACGCAAAAATATACGTACATATAAAAATTGTGTTGATAAATAATTTGGTCCCGTCACATTTTCAGGATATTTTTCTGACACCGCAAATAAACTAAAAATGATTCACTTTTAACAAGACATTGCCATGAAAAACAACTGAATCGTTGGGTATACTCAATATTCAGATATCGGTGACACCAAATACATACATATATATATTGATCAAATTGCAAAGTATGTAATTAGTTGCTCTACTAAGAAAACTCCCTTTAAGTGTGGAATATCCAAACATTCATCGTCAATTCAGTCATACAACCACCATGTGCTTTATTTTCTCATTCCACACAATACGAGTTTAATTTTGTTTAAACAGTTTTTCTATGAAAAATTTTTCTTAAAATATAATTTTTGGTAACATGTGTTTTTAAGGAGTTTGGAGAATGGCGTCTATGAATTCGATATCTACGCCATATTTCCTCATTTGTATTTTTAAAAGAACCCAGCAAAAACTTTTGTAATTTTTGTAATCGATACCTCTTTATTAATGAGTTATAAAGTAATGAGTGGTACTTATTTATCTTATTACTATTCTTCAAATTAGAGCTACTGCCTAGTTTTTAATAAAATTAGTACGTATATTTCTCATTATCTGAAACTAGCTACAATTTGTTGTTATGTATTATTAAAAAATTAACATGCGCTTGTATATGAAAACTAATTTTTGGCACTTAAAGTTACAAGTCAACAATAGCTGAGTGGGTAAAGTACTTGTCTTCAAATCTGAACGAGCTCAGGTTCATATCCCAGCTGGGTCAAAAACAATTTTTTTTTATATAACTAAAATATATTGTGTATAAAAATTTTTCTTTATTTTCGTTTGTTTATGTGACTACTTATTGTTTAGCTTCAAGTAACCCAAATAGTAACTAGTTAATTGTTGGACTATGTAAATATATTTGTAAGGGATACCCCTTAGTTTGGACTTCTCAAACAAAAATCAGTAGCTATAGAGTAAAATTGTAAGTAGTTCCAACTTAAATCCTCATATCATTTTTCCCTACCAGTAAGTAAAGTTTTTGCTGGGAAGTTAAGCTGAGTGAAATAAGGCGTGGGTGGGTGGTGTGCTGAATACTTTTGTAACAAGATTTAAAAGGCATCGAGTTAAATCCTCTTAATAGTAAAAACAAAAGCAACAACAAAACACTATCGGAACATATCGTCACAGAGAATGCAAAAAGCCCTATCTAACATTTTAAAACTTGTACAGGAGAAGCGCAACTTGTTTAAATGCAAAATATATTGACAATTAGTGCAAAGTTTTACATTCTATACACATATATAAGAGTAAGTATCTGTTTGTTTGTTTGTCTGTCTGTCTGTCTGTCTGTCTGTCTGTCTGTCTGTCTGTCTGTCTGTCTGCCTGTCTGTATGTTAGTTAGTTAGTTAGGTTGTTTGTTTGTTTGTTTGTTTGTTTGTTTGTTTGTCTGTTTGTTTGTTTGTTTGTTTGTTTGTTTGTTTGTTTGTTTGTTTGTTTGTTTGTTTGTTTGTTTGTTTGTTTGTTTGTTTGTTTGTTTGTTTGTTTGTTTGTTTGTTTGTTTGTTTGTTTGTTTATTTGTTTGTTTGTTTGTTTGTTTGTTTGTTTGTTTGTTTGTTTGTTTGTTTGTTTGTTTGTTTGTTTGTTTGTTTGTTTGTTTGTTTGTTTGTTTGTTTGTTTGTTTGTTTGTTTGTTTGTTTGTTTGTTTGTTTGTTTGTTTGTTTGTTTGTTTGTTTGTTTGTTTGTTTGTTTGTTTGTTTGTTTGTTTGTTTGTTTGTTTGTTTGTTTGTTTGTTTGTTTGTTTGTTTGTTTGTTTGTTTGTTTGTTTGTTTGTTTGTTTGTTTGTTTGTTTGTTTGTTTGTTTGTTTGTTTGTTTGTTTGTTTGTTTGTTTGTTTGTTTGTTTGTTTGTTTGTTTGTTTGTTTGTTTGTTTGTTTGTTTGTTTGTTTGTTTGTTTGTTTGTTTGTTTGTTTGTTTGTTTGTTTGTTTGTTTGTTTGTTTGTTTGTTTGTTTGTTTGTTTGTTTGTTTGTTTGTTTGTTTGTTTGTTTGTTTGTTTGTTTGTTTGTTTGTTTGTTTGTTTGTTTGTTTGTTTGTTTGTTTGTTTGTTTGTTTGTTTGTTTGTTTGTTTGTTTGTTTGTTTGTTTGTTTGTTTGTTTGTTTGTTTGTTTGTTTGTTTGTTTGTTTGTTTGTTTGTTTGTTTGTTTGTTTGTTTGTTTGTTTGTTTGTTTGTTTGTTTGTTTGTTTGTTTGTTTGTTTGTTTGTTTGTTTGTTTGTTTGTTTGTTTGTTTGTTTGTTTGTTTGTTTGTTTGTTTGTTTGTTTGTTTGTTTGTTTGTTTGTTTGTTTGTTTGTTTGTTTGTTTGTTTGTTTGTTTGTTTGTTTGTTTGTTTGTTTGTTTGTTTGTTTGTTTGTTTGTTTGTTTGTTTGTTTGTTTGTTTGTTTGTTTGTTTGTTTGTTTGTTTGTTTGTTTGTTTGTTTGTTTGTTTGTTTGTTTGTTTGTTTGTTTGTTTGTTTGTTTGTTTGTTTGTTTGTTTGTTTGTTTGTTTGTTTGTTTGTTTGTTTGTTTGTTTGTTTGTTTGTTTGTTTGTTTGTTTGTTTGTTTGTTTGTTTGTTTGTTTGTTTGTTTGTTTGTTTGTTTGTTTGTTTGTTTGTTTGTTTGTTTGTTTGTTTGTTTGTTTGTTTGTTTGTTTGTTTTATGGAATATCTATAAAGTAATTTGTATTTTCCTCCTATACCTGGAGACTTTCTAAATTTTATTTACATTACACTGACCAACAAAAACTTTGCTCCTAGTACGCAAAAAATTGTATGAAGATTTAAGTCGTAACTACTTACAATTTGACTAAATAAATACTAGGGTATTCATTCGGTTAACCGTTAATCGGTTAACCGGCTAATTACTACCCGATTAACTGATCGGTTAGTTTAAAATTTGGTATTTTCGATTAACGGTTAAATCGGTTAATTTCAGTCGATTAACCGGTTAACCGACATAACATTTTTTTCATATTTTGTAATATTCAGCCACGTCACAGAATACCATTCCGATCGGAAGCGGTTTCAATTCCGTAAGTTGCTTCTTCAGAAAACGAAAAACGAAAATTTTCTTCGTATAAAACCACTTTTAAATTTCAAAGTGGGATTGAAAAACACTTATCTATTGACCTCATTTGCAGTAAATACTAAAAAACGTGTATAGTTTTAGGAGCGTCAAATAAATATTTGGTCATGAGCTATCCATGTTAATGAAAAGCTTAATGTGAGCTTTAGAGGTGGAAAACTTTCGATGGCACTATCGATATTAAAACTTTTTTGTGGCTATCGATATTTATATTCTGCAATCGAGTATTATTTGAAAACAATCGATATTTTTTGCCGCTATCGATAGTAAATGATATACTACTATTGTTGTACTAGACATTATTATCAACGATCATCAGTTAGTTAAATTGGACTTAAAAATCACTGAACTCACACATTTTTCTTATATTGAAATGTTACAAGGATTTTGGTTTTGTTATTTATTGAGCTACGAAATAATATTCTGTTTTGTTTAAAAACCTTTTACATTAGCATTTTTACATACATATATTTAGTGCATTCTCTGAGAACTATAAAACTTTGATAGTATCACGATAGAATCGTCGATATATCGATAGTTTTTCTAACTTTTGATAGTTTAGAATCAATATATCGATATGTTTTTTCAAAATATCGAAAATTTTCGATAGTGACACTATCGATAATTTTCCACCTCTAGTGAGCTTTGCATCTAAAAACAAGAGTAAACAAACGCCTCAAGGTATAAAACAGTCCTGGTCATCGAGAGAAATGAGTTTTTAATTTAGTATGAGTATGTGTTAGTAGTATACCACTGGCTGCCTATTAAAAAGAAAAACAACAACGTAAAAAATAAGAAGCTTTCATACAACTGAAAGAAGTTGTTGTTTATTTTTTACTCTTTAGTGAGTACATTGGTTTTCATTCGGCTGTATACATATACGAGTCGAATAATATTCGGAACTCTGTTGCCAGTATGAGCGACTATGGTATAAAAACTAGGGATGTAACGATACGCCGTTTTGCCGATCCGATACCGATACCGATATTTAAAAATAAATATCGCCGATTCCGATACCGATACGAATATTGAAATTGAGTTCAAGTTTAGATTAACAAAGCTCAAGTGCAATTTTTTTATACAAAATTACAGTATAAGAGATTATAAATATTTAAAATTGATATTAACCCAGTATAAAAAATTGGAAGTAATTTTTAAGGAGCTACATTTTCTTTGCTTCCAAAAAATCTGTATTAAAAATATGCAGATAATTAGTAGAAAGCAAGAAAAAAATTTAATTCCTTTATAATTTTAAAAAAATTTCGCCATGCTTTTTAACAAATCGATTTTTAAAGGACGTTTATCAACTAATATTCTTCTAAATAACTTAATAGCTTAATTATTAAAAGTCTTCTAAAAGTTTATATTTATTCACTTAAATTTACATGAAAATACAGTTTTGAATTTAAATTCTCATTAAAAAAAATTGTGAAAATGGGTAATTTTTTATCCTTTTTCCTTGAGGAAAAATCATTATAGAACACGGAAAAAGAAATTTGTCCTAGCATCGCTTCCAATTCGGTGATTGGTAATCGAAAAACAGAACATCTTGCAATGTCAAGGATATGTAAAACTAATTAGAAATTATCCAAATTCGCAATACTTCCGGATCACGAATTCTACATTTTCATGACTTCTTTGGAGTGTCTTTTTTTGGTGGAATAAGATTTAAAAAACAACGAATTTGATTTGAATTCATGATAAAATTATCAAAAATAAATAATTTTTTTACAAAATAACAGCATAAAATATTAATAATTTTTAAAATTGGTATTAATAAGATTTAAAAAATAACGAAATGAATCTAGTTCATGGTAAAATTAACAAAAAATAAATAATTTATCAGAAAAAAACTCTGAAATGTTTTTTAAAAGTATCGTCGTATCGACAGTAAAATATCGCCGATACCGATGTATCGGAAAATCTGAAGTATCGCCGATATATCGGTATCGGTATTCGTTACTTCCCTAATAAAAACGTTATCATTCTAAAAACGAAATACAAAAGAAACGAAGTCTAAAGCACCAAAAATTTACTTTTTCGGAATGAAAACTACGGAGTCAAAACCAATCCGAACGGAATCTGTGACACGGCTGATTATAACGTATTTTTTGCATGTTTAATTATTTGTTTCGTCTCATATACTAAAGGTATGTGTTTAGAAATTATTTTTCATACAATCAAAGAATTCTTAGGTGTGTTCAGTGATCTTAACTTAAGTAAAACTTTAAAATCTTTGGAGGTGACTATAAAAGAGTTTAGTAAAGACTGCTACTCTAATTGAACTAGAGGGAATTATTAACTTTTTCTGATTTAATTAAAAATCTAAGGACTAGATTTAATTAGAGGCGAATTTTATACCTCCACTCAGGAATATTTGCTTCTAGCAACAGTGTTTCAAAATACAGTACAAAAACGGAAACTAAAGAATTCGGAAATAAACTTTTTTGCAGAATGTTAGTCGCTGAGCTCTGAATCAGATGATGACCTGACAGCAGAAGAAACTATCGATAGTAATACAAGATATGTTTTAACAGAATTAACCACAACAATTAGAAGTGTTAAGAATTAAAAAACAATTAAAACAGGATGCTATTGGTATAATGGAAGATTTTATATGTTTAGAGAAATCCAGGAAAACCACTGAGAAACTAAATATTTTGTATTATGGATTGCTTTCGATTTCTTCAACGTCTTTTTTCCAAGTAAAGTTTTATCAAAACTAAAGAAGACAATCTCTTATATCCTAAAGATTCAAACCAGTTTTTTCTGAGATTGTTTTAGAAGATATCCTTAAACTATTGAAATAACTGATAATGATCTCACAAACTTGTTAATTTTTTAATGAATACATTAGTGATGTTACAAATATCAATTTTTAATTTTCGCGAATACGACTAGGAATATTTGAATCAATATTCGCCGAATACGAATATTCAATCTAAAAATTTTGTGCCACTTGATATTTCAAATTTAATTGAAAAAAAATCTAGCCTTTGCGTCAACAACAATAAATTGAGAAATCTGTCACAATACTTTAGCTATTTAACATTATTATAACATTCTGATGAAAAAAGTTAGCGGAAAAACGGATAGCAAATGACGTCGACCCACTGACATGGTGGAAAATAAATAAGGAAAAATACGAGCTTCTTTTACCTATAGCCAGTCAATATTTAGTCACACCACCACCACCGAGTGTTCCCAACGAGCGAATGTTTAGCGGTGCGGGACTTATTTACACACTGAATCGTAATAGGATTGAAGGAGATAAGACTTGAAAACTTTTATTTTTAAAGTTCAGCATTCCTCTACAGAGCTTTGTTTATTAATTTAACATGATATGTGATAGTGAAATATATTTTGTTTGTTTTTTCTTTACTAAAAGAAGATTATTATTTTGCGTATATCAAGTTTTTTTAATAAAAATTATTAAAAATTAATATTTTTTGTTTAATTTTCTGTACATTTTTGTGTATTATTTTTCGAACGTATGCGCAAAATATTCGTGAAATATTCGCTTGAATTTGGCGAATAAGAATACGAATGGCATGAAAGAGGCGAATATTCGGCGATTCGAATACGAATATTCGTAACATCACTAGAATACATACTTATGGTTTTTTTTTTGCTTGATTTAATTCAAGAATTGTTATGTTTGTTGTTATTGTTTATTTTTACTAATAAACTCAAAATAATTTATGCATTTTTATATGTTGGAATTACTTGATTTATGAAAAAAATTTATTAATCGGTTAACCGATTAGTACCAAAATTAACCGATTATTAACCGATTAAGCCAAAATCTCGATTAATTAATCGAGCGATTAACCGATTAAAGCAGAAGCCCGATTAAATGAATACCCTAATAAATACTTTTTTTTGAGAAATCCAAAAATGAGGGGTACACCTTACAAATGTATTTCCATTGTCTTAGCAATTAAGTAGTTTTTGGCTTACTTGAAGCCAAAAAATAAGTAGTCAAATAACCAAATTGAAATTAAAAAACCTATACACATTCGGGTATGTTCTGTATTTCATGTGGAATTAAAATGTGCGGAACTATCAAAGCATTGTTGCTATATATATTAATTTGCAACAACAATGCTTTCATAACTCCGCACATTTTAATTCCACACGAAATACAGAATATACTCGATTATATTTTATTAATATTTTTAAACTTTTTATTTTTTGACCCAGCTGGGACTCAAACCTGTGCTCGTTTTGATTTAAAGACAAGTACTTTACCCACTTGGATATTGTTGACTTATAAGTTTAAGCGACAAAAGTTAGTTTTCACATACAAACACATGTTGACTTAAAAAGTGGTTGTCTACTTATTTTGTTAATACATATCAACAAATTGTAACTACTTTCAGATAATGAGAAAAATACGTACTAGAGCTGTAGCTCTAATTTGAATAAATAAATAAAATAAATAAGTACCACTTATTACTTTGTAACCCATTAATAAAGTACTACCGATTACAAAAATGACAAAAGTTTTTGCTGGGTTATTGCACTTTTAAATAAAATCCTGTTGGCATAAGAGGGAGGATACGGCATTAAAAAAAAGTCATGTATTAATTTTTTTAATCTTCATAAGATTGGGGTAGCGAAGCACTCCGGATGGAGCTAGTAAATATATAAATTTATTGGTCCTTTTTTGCTTATATCCCAGCAAAAACTTTGCTTACTGGTAGTCAAAAAAGTATATCGTAGCTACTTACAATTTGGCTCTATAACTACTTATTTTTGTTTGGGAAGTTAAAAAAATTAGGGCACACCTAACAAATGTACTTACATTCTCACAGCAATTAACTAGTTACTGTTTGACTTACTTGAAGCTTAAAAATATGTATTTAAATAAACAAAATAAAATTTAAAAAAATTTTTTTAGACACATTATATATTATTTAAATTTTCCACACTTGGTTTTTTTACTCGGCTGGGATACAAACCGTGCTCTTTCAGATTTGAAGACAAATACTTTACTCACTCAGCTATTGTTGACTTATAAGTTTGAGCACCAAAAATTAATTTTCATACACAAACACATGTTAACTTAAAAAGTGTTCGCTTACTTATTTTATTAAAACATAACACCAAATTATAGCTACTTTCAAGTAATGAGATCAATTCGTGGCAATTTTATTAATTAATAAGTAGTGGTACTAATTAGGAGCATAGTAATATGAGAAATAATACCACTCATTAATTTGTAGCCCATTAAAAGAGTACTACCAATTACAAAAATGCCAAAAGTTTTTGTTGGGATTGTAAAATTTTGCAATAATTGACAATATAATTTCCATTCCAAACAACCCTGAAGGAAATGTCGATACTTAAACTGTACTCATTCAATATTGACTTTGTCCTCAGTATTACTGACTAGTTGTACCCCAGGCAATGTTCTGTGCTATAGCATTTAGCATGTGCTTGTCATTGAGATTCCGCTACTGACATCGGAACTATTGACTTACTATAGACTTGGTGGTTCTTATGGGACCACATTGAAACATTGGCACCAGAGAATCCTAGTGCATTTCAATGATTCTAGTGAATAATTATGAAACTATTTACTAGGTATGGCAATTTACACAAAAAAAAATAAGTTTCATATTTGATAACAAAAATCCCGGTATTCAAATATTTTTTTTTTCAAATTTCCTGTGATAAAGAAATTCGCTATATTAATAACAAAAATCGTAAAAGTATACATTTTTTAAATAATAATAGAAATATTTGAATATAAGAGGATATTAAGCAATAAATTTATTTGAAATTTTCCAACAAAAAATCAAACAAAATAAAAGTAAAAATTTTGTACAAGTCGGAAGTTATTATTATTCGGCTTAAGTTCAATAATTGAATTAATGTAAATTCAAATTATTTTTAAGAGTGAAATATTAGAATATCTAATCCCTGCAGGAAATGTCGATATAAAAATTGTACTGGTTCACTATTGACTTTGTCATCAGTACTACTGACTAATTGTACCCAGGCAATGTTCTGTACTATAGACATTTAGCATGTGCTTGTCATTGAGATTCCACTACTGACCTCGGAACTATTGACTTACTATAGACTAGGTGGTTCTTATGGGACCATATGAAGACACCGGTACCAGAGATTTATTTATTATTATTTTAATGATTCTAGTCAACACATATGAAACTTTTTGCCAGCTAAGACAAATAAATTAGATTTTTTATGAAAATTTTTAGTTTTCCGTTCAGCCGCATATATTTTCAACACATCAAAATGAGACCATAAAAATCGTTTTCTAGCTGTTAAAAAATTCTCTTCTTATTAAAACTAAAATAAAAAGTGTAAACGATTCGTTGACAACGTTACCAAAAAGTCACCAAACTTGTTGACAAAACTGGTGACTGGAAGACACTTGGCCCCTGGCTTTCTTCAGGGATCAGACTAGTAGAACGGATTAGTATTACTAATTTCGGCAGCCGCTACACTGTCATCATCAGCATCCTTTGTTCGCTTTTACCACGTTTGATCGTGGGTACTAGTATTAATGAAGCATCAGCTATTTAACCAAATTTTATGAGGAAATAGAATATGAGTTATCTTATTCCTTTTATCAATATGGTGAGCCGAAATCTCACCTTCTGATTCTTTATTCCAATTTTTACAACTCTTATTTTTATTTTTGGTTTTGCTTGTACGTAAGCTCCGCCTACGGTAAATCAAGCTATTGTTGTTGTACATGTTTGAACATGTTATCTTTATGTCTTATAATTTGCATTCTGATTTTCAGTTTTAAATTAGAACACAGAAGCCACACATGTATGCTACTTTCAATATCCACGATCAAACGTGATAAAAGCGAACAAAGGACACTGATGATGATAGCGTAGCGGCTGTCGAAATTAGTAGTACTAATCCATTCTGTTAGTCTGATTAGATATTCTAATATTCCACTCTTAAAAATAATTTGAATTTACAATAATTCAATTATTGTGAACTTAAACCAAATAATAATAACTTCCGACTTATACACAGTTGAATACATAAGTATATTCCAGGTGGCATGCAATAATGTCGATGGAAATAACGTCCACCGGACAGCTTGAAAATAATGCACAATAGACCCTTGTCAGCTAAATGCGTTATGTTGAAAAAATAAAGAAAGCTAAAATACCATATTTCAGGAGGCTTAAGGATAAAGAATACATTGCCAATCCGAAAAAAAGAAGAGTTCGTAAAGAATAGCAACGCTACAGATCCCCTCAGCTAAAATCTAGGCTGAAGGAATGTATTAAACAGCTGAAAACTCTACTAGAATATCAAAAAACCACTTATCTTCAAAATTTTCTGAATGGGCTCGACGCAACACCTCAAACAGACTATTCGCTATGGAGAGCAGCCCGAGGCCTCAAAAGACCAGTGATATATAAGCCTCCATTGCGAGCTTCGAATGGAGACTGGGCAAGAACTGACGCTGAAAAAGGTACTCTGTTTGTAAACCACTTGCAGAAAGTATTTACTGCAAATACGTCTGATACTATAGTTGAGCTGCCACCAGTCCTCGCTATACCAGATATTCGTGAGATTGAACACTGTATTGCGGACTTAAATTCGAAAAAAGCACCAGGCGTTGATAAAATAAGCAATAAAATGCTCTTAGAGCTATCCTATACTGTAAAACGGATAATTCTATTTATTTTTAATAGTATTTTGCGCCTCAAATGCTATCCCGCAGAATAAAAGGTTTCGCTGATTACCATGATACCTAAGCCATGCAAAGATCATACGAAGGTGGAATCCTATAGGCCTATAAGCCTATTGGCTAACATGACAAAACTATTTGAAAAGCTACTTATGAGTAAGCTAACACCCATACTAAATTGTACTGGATGCATTCCAGACCACCAATTCGGTTTAAGGAGACAACATGGCACGATTGAACAAACACATAAGCGGAGTTCAGTGTTTGATGCAAATGATCTTGCGAAAGTGCAAATGCGATATATCGTAGCTTTTATATGAAATTTTGGGTATTTTGTTGTTGAATTTCAGACAAAAGCTGCGAAACTTTGCATTTGCACTTTTGCAAGACCATTTGCATCATATGCTGAACTCCGCTATAGACTCGTGAGCGTGGTTAGAAAAACCATCGAAGAAAAGAAATATTGTTCTGCGCTCTTCATCGATGTTTCTCAGGCATTTGATAAAGTATGGCACGAAGGTTTAATACATAAACTAAATCAAAACCTACCCGAAAACATCCTTAAACTTTTAGAAAGCAAACATATACGGGTATGTTCTGAATTTCATGTGGAATTAAAATGTGCGGAATTATCAAAGCTTTGTTGTTATAAATATTAATTTGCAACAACAATACTTTGATAATTTCGTACATATTAATTCCACTGAAATACAGAACATACTCGATAAACACTGTTTGGCATGAACAAATTCAATAATTTATTTTTTTTGCTATCGGATCGTTAAGAGTTAGTGAATGCCGATACTGATTTTGAGGCAGTGCTCTTCGACGCTAACGCGTCTGTTGGCAACCCTCTTCAGCACTTTGTATCGTACTGGTGAGTTCTCATCGCATTGGAAGGTCCACCGTAACGACAATCTCTAAAAAGAGAGAGGCTACTAATATTGAATATTGCCGTCCAATTGCAGTTTGTTCTGCACTTTCCAAAGTAATGAAACATATAGTGGTGGCTCCCTATATTTGTAAGGCGTTCGATAGAGAGTGGCATGATGTACTTTTGTCGAAATTTGCTGACGGTGATGATTTCTCTCTATTTATATCCAGCTTTCTCAGGGAGCACACTATACGAGTTGTTATAGATTGATCTCTTCCAACGAGTTCAAGATTAGTTCAGGAGTACCGCACGGCTTCGTTATTTCTCCTTCTCTATTTCTTATTTTTCTCAATGACCTCTCTGTCAAACTACTATCTACTCTTTTGCAGATGATAGCAGCATTTTCTTTTCACATTCATTCAGTGCTAGGCCAAGCCTGCCGGATATTTGGGCAATAAGGCAAAACATGAATGATACACTTAATAACGATCTTATAACGACGAATGTTATGGGGTTGTACGTATAGGTTAATTTTAATGCTCGTAAGAATCAATGATATAGGCTCGCACACAGACAAATGACCGAACTTGCTATTCCATCTGTTATTATGAATGCTGTAGGTATTGTGGAATCAGATGCTCTTGGTGTTCTTGGTATGAAAATATAGTACGAAGTTCGATGGACTGATCACATATTTCAAGTCTCAATAGAAGTATTCAAGTGCCTCGGTTTCTTAAGACGGGTAAAATATATTTCACTCCATTTGATCTCCTCATTATTTATACCACTTATATCCGACCGAAAATGAAATATAACTCATGTATGGGCCGGTGCTTCAAAACCTATTTTGAAGTTACTCGACCGCATATAGGAGAGGGCGCAGAAGCTCATCGGCTTAGTAGGGTAGCCAAGTCTATTGACTCGCTGGAGCATCGACGCAATGTGGGGTGTATTTCGTTGTTTTATCGTTATTACAATGGAATGTGCTCTAAGGAAATCAGGGAAATTGTTCCCGAAACCCGCTCTTTTATGCGAACAACACGCTCTTCACTAAGAGCACGCATTACAGGGAAAGTTCGTTCTTCAGCCGAACAGTGCGTTTGTGGAATAAACTACCTGCAGAGGTCTTCTTTGTCACTTTCAATGTGGGGAGGTTCAAGTCGAATGTTCACAAAAAGTACTCACTTTCCTCCTTCCCAAAAGCAATTTTCCTAGTTCCGGCGCAATGAATTTCATATGTGGGAGTCACCCCCTAAATGCTGCTCCATAAAAAATAATGTGAAATTTTTTACTGGGTATGTATGGATGTGTGCTATTTTTAGTCATGCACTTTTTTTGCACTTATAATATTAATATGTACTTAGTTTTTTAAAATAAAGTTAGAACTAGTTAAAAATAACATTTCTTAGAATTTTAAATATTTATTAATTTAAAAGTTACTGTACGGAATAAGTCACTTGCAATATATTTTGGAACTTCTACAAGCTCGAAATCCATTTTAGACCTATGATTTTTCGTGAAAAATTGCTTAGAATTCTTCTCCTCTAAGATTTTTATTTCTTTATTTCGATAACTTGAACTTTGACCCCAAAGGGACACGGCTTAGAGCTGTCCGATTTAGCTAAAAATTTCATCGCAGCAGTTTTAGACTTAGCATCACAATAATCCGCCTGGGCTTTTATGAAAATCGAAAGTTTAGCGTTCTCACTACATGCTAATGCATCCCTAATGTTACATATGGATCTATATAAATACGTACATTTATTCAAACATTATATTAAACATTAATTTGTTTATATTATCAATTTAAACTGTCACATCGTACAAGTAGCGAACAACCAACAACTCCTGCACTCGCAGTGGAATCTACCTCAAAAATACACATTCATTTACAAATATCATTATCATCATTTATTTTTTAAATAACCCGAAAAAGGTCTGATACCAATTTTACGTTTTACCGCAACCGTGTTTACCAAAAAGAAAAAAAACATGATTGAAAAAAGCCATTTAACACAAACAACTACATAAAGGCTATCAACCATCCCTCAAGGATACACATATACTCAGACAACTGCAATAGCAAACATAATAAATCATAGTTGGTAAATATAAAATAACGAATAATGAAAAATGAATAATTTGTTTTAACAAAAAGGAAAATTGCATCAAGAAGGATAAAAAAACAGCAAAGTGCAAAAGAAGTCAAAAAGCAACACAAAGTGAAAAATCATTAATAATAACTAGATCAATTCGAAATCTATTTTTGGTACTCTTTGATTGCACCCTTACAGTGCGTTTCCATTAGGGATGTAACGATACGCCGTTTTGCCGATCCGATACCGATTCCGATACTTAAAAATAAATATCGCCGATACCGATTCCGATACGAATATTGAAATTGAGTTCAAGTTTAGATTAACAAAACTCAAGAAGGGCAATTTTTTTATTATGCAACATTACAGTGTAAGAGATTATTAATATTTAAAATAGATATTAATACAGTATATAAAATTGGAAGTAAGTTTTAAGGAACTACATTTTCATTGCTTTCAAAGAATCTATATTAAAAATATGCAGATCATTAGTAGAAAAGCCAGTACAAATTTGTAATTACTTTATAATTTTAAAAAATACTCGCCATGCTTTTTAAAAATTTGATTTTTTAAAGGACATTTATCAACTAATATTCATCTAAATAACTTATTAGCTTAATTATTAAAAGTCTGCTAAAAGTTTATATTTATTCACTTAAATTTACATGGAAACACAGTTTTGTGTTTAAATTCGCATAAAAAGAAACAAGTTCTGAAAATGGGTAATTTTTCATCCTTTTTTAACCGACTTCCAAAAAGAAGAAGGTTATCAATTCGTGTGTTTTTTTTTTACTTTTTTATGTTTGTACACGCATAACTCTGTCATTTGTGAAGCGATTTTAAAAATTATTTTTTTGCTGGAAAGGGTTTGCCTGCAGTTTGGTCCCATAATTTTTTTTTTTCTTTGAAAATCGGAGGGGGAAATTCGCTCCCCCCATGCTGTCATTTGTGAACCGATTTTCAAAATTCTTGTTTTGTTTGAAAGGGTTTGACAAAAACTGGTCCCATTTTTTTTTCGAAAAACGGAGAATCAAGTTTGCTCCCCCTCCCCACCAATCCATAACTATGTCATTTGTGAACAGCTTTTCAAAATTCTTGTGTTGTTTGCAAGGGTTCGCTAGTAGTTTAGCCCCATAATTCTTTTCGAAAATGGGAGGGGGAACCATGTATAACTTTGTCATTGGGAACCGATTATCAAAATTTTTTTTTTTTGAAAGGGTTTGACTACAGTTTTTTTCGAAAATCAGTTGTGAAATTTGCTGCAAACCCCCCCTTCAGGTTGGTACCATAATTGTTCTCCAAAATCTGTGCGGGATTTCCCCTTCCCCCAGAAATATTGATTATCGCATAGCTCCTCCATTTATGGGCCGAATTCCAAAATTTATTTTTTGTTTGGAATGGTTTGCCTAGAGTTTGGTCGCATAATTTTTCTACGAAAATCTGTGGGGCAAGTCTTCCACGCCTCCACCCAAAATATTTATTAGAGCACAATTCCTCCATTGGCATACCGATTTTCAAAATTGTTTATATGGAAGGCCATCAAGTATATTACTCTTTATACTGAAGTCGGCTTTTTTTCCAGAATTATTTGAGGAATCATTATAGAACACCGAAAAAGAAATTTGTCCTAACATCACTTCAAATTCGGTGATTGGTAATGGAAAAAGGGAACTTCTTGCAATGACAAGCAAATGTGAAACTAATTGGAAATTATGCAAATTCGCAATATTTCCGGATCGCGACTGCTACATTTTCATGATTTCTTTATAATGTATTTTCTTGCTGGGAATTAGATTTAAAAAACAACGAATTGAATTTGAGTTCATGGTAAAATTAACAATAAATAAATTATTGTTTTTGCAAAATTAACAGCGTAAAATATTATTAATTTTTAAAATTGATATTACTAAGATTTAAAAAATAACGAAATGAATTTAACAAAAAAATAAATAATTTGTCAGAAAAAAACTCTGAAAAAATTTTTTAAAGTATCGTCGTATCGACAGTAAAATATCGCCGATACCGATGTATCGGAAAATCTGAAGTATCGCCGATATATCGGTATCGGTATCGGTATTCGTTACATCCCTAGTTTCCATATACGTGATGTAGGCCAAAATATTTGATTTGCCACAATTAAGTAATTTGCAACATGATTTCCCATATATTTTTCATATTGGAAAAATTTCTCATATGACTTAATTTGCTCCAAATTATGTCGAAAATACTCTTTTACGAACTGGATTTATATATGGAACCCTGCATTGCTTTTAAAATTACAAACTCCAGTCCTGGGTCATCCATCAATTGTGATTGACAATTTCGAAAAAATTACATCAAATGTCAAACTATATATCAAAAAATTCAATTACACCTGCTGCGCACACCTTATGAAGTAAGTGCATCATTTGACTACGAAAATTCTAACACCAAATCACTCACAAGCTCAGTGGAAACACTTCGAAGTAAATTACCTAATACCATGTTCATACGAACAGCAATATTTGAGGTTCGCTCTCTCATTCACGGTTCGCGCCCCAATCATGATTGAATCTACATGTTTCGCCATACAAAATATTGAGAGCAAACCATCTTGGTTCATTTTGAATCTACTTGCGAACCTCGAAAATTTACTATCATCTCCAATTTTGACATCAAATTATCGCTAGTTTATCTGAACTAGCTGTGAAAATATGTATACAAAGAAAAATCCAAAAACTAAATAAAAACATTGAACAAATAAAAAGAACATAAATTTTAGAGCGCTGCAAAGTGTAACAAATGTATTCGTAGAATGTAATCGTATGAATTTCGTGTATGCATAGATGTATGTTCTTATGTATATACCCTGCAGACAAAGTAACTGGTATGTAGTTGGAACTATACTAGTTGCTTTTTGCTTCAGACTAGTTGCCTATCTATCCTTTTTTCATATATCGAACTATCGATTTTAACATTGGGTTGTCATAGGGGACCAACTAGCTCATTTGTATACAGTTATATCCCAGTTGGAATCCTAGTTATTGTAAACTAATGCGCTTACTAGTTTTTTTATTAAGAGTTTTGTAACTCTTAAAAAAACTTTGGCTCAACCGGGGTACGAACACGCATTCTTCATACTTTAAGGCAAGTACTCTACCCAATGAGCCACATTCTACTTATTTTTTTAATAGCTAACAATTGGTTTTATATAAAATCGTATACCTGAAAATTTTGTCATTTTTTGACTAGTATCGTTACTAGTTTTGATACAACTCGTAATATGATTGTGCTTTTTTTTTACTAGTATCATTACTAGTCTCGATACAACTAGTAATGTCATTGTTCTTTTTTGACCAGTAACATTACTACTACATTGCATTATACATGCATGTATATGTGTGTACATACATAGCAACGACCAAATATACATATATACATACATATATACAAACATATATACAAAAAAACATACATGCATACACACACAAACATACATACGAGTACTTTCGAATATATTCATGCAGCCTTCTAATAAATTTACATATATATGTATATTTAAACAAAAATGAAAAAAAAAAAGAAATAGTGAAACGTATTTTAAAGTGTAGAAGGATTTGCATCCAAGAGGACACAAGTACAATCGGTTCGCAATCGCGATTCAGAGAGCGAACCCAGTGGTTCATATTCCTGTACGAACTTGGTATAAGTCTACGTAATTTAAAGATCGATATATTCTTAAAAATATATCGATATTTTTTCCCAAATATATCGACAGCATCAAATTTGATATTTTTTTTAGCTTTGGTTTTGTTTTTCATGCAATTTTTAAAAACATTTCGTCACAGTCTTCATCAAATATAATATTACTAACAAAATCTTTTCTTTGATTTATAATATTTTGTCTATTCGAAAAATTATCATTCCTTGAGTGTAATTTTGTTGACTTATGTTAAATGATATATTGGTGGAACAATAAAAATTTTTGAAAATTTTTTTTTTTTTATTATTTCGGCTTTCTAGTTCAATAATTGAATTAATGTAAATTCAAATTATTTTTATTAAGAGTGGAGTGCCGGAATATTCAAATCAGATTAGCAGAACGGATCAGTACTACTGATTTCGACGGCCGCTACGCTCGTCATCATCAGCGTTCTTGTTCGCTTTTACCACTTATGAAGGTGGATGCTTTTTTCAATGAAACATCAGCTATTTAACTAATTTTTGCCAGTAAATAGAATACAAGACTTATTTTCCATGGTAAATTCTTGCATTTTTATTTCAACTAAATTTAGTCAGCTTTGAAATTTCACCTATCTGATTAATATCCAACACTACCACACTTATTGTTTTTCGCTTTTTTATGAGTATTCTTTTTTAATACATTCACTCAAAGCTGTTTGTTTGGTTTTTGTTATTATACATGCCTTTAACAGTCTTCAGTTGCTTGTCTTGATTTTTAGTTCTAGGCAGCCAACCAAGAAGTAAACACATGCATATAACTTATTGCAACGGGCCGATTGCATAGTAATTATTTTACGTAATTTTTATTTTATTTCATTGAAAAAAGCATCCACCTTCATAAGTGGTAAAAGCGAACAAGAACGCTGATGATGACGAGCGTAGCGGCCGTCGAAATCAGTAGTACTGATCCGTTCTGCTAATCTGATTTGAATATTCCGGCACTCCACTCTTAATAAAAATAATTTGAATTTACATTAATTCAATTATTGAACTAGAAAGCCGAAATAATAAAAAAAAATTTCAGACTTTACCTATTAGTTCAAATAAAATAAAAATTACGTAAAATAATTACTATGCAATCGGCCCGTTGCAATAAGTTATATGCATGTGTTTACTTCTCGGTTGGCTGCCTAGAACTAAAAATCAAGACAAGCAACTGAAGACTGTTAAAGGCATGTATAATAACAAAAACCAAACAAACAGCTTTGAGTGAATGTATTAAAAAAGAATACTCATCAAAAAGCGAAAAACAATAAGTGTGGTAGTGTTGGATATTAATCAGATAGGTGAAATTTCAAAGCTGACTAAATTTAGTTGAAATAAAAATGCAAGAATTTACCATGGAAAATAAGTCTTGTATTCTATTTACTGGCAAAAATTAGTTAAATAGCTGATGTTTCATTGAAAAAAGCATCCACCTTCATAAGTGGTAAAAGCGAACAAGAATGCTGATGATGACGAGCGTAGCGGCCGTCGAAATCAGTAGTACTGATCCGTTCTGCTAATCTGATTTGAATATTCCGGCACTCCACTCTTAATAAAAATAATTTGAATTTACATTAATTCAATTATTGAACTAGAAAGCCGAAATAATAAAAAAAAATTTTTCAGACTTTACCTATTAGTTCAAATAAAATAAAAATTACGTAAAATAATTACTATGCAATCGGCCCGTTGCAATAAGTTATATGCATGTGTTTACTTCTCGGTTGGCTGCCTAGAACTAAAAATCAAGACAAGCAACTGAAGACTGTTAAAGGCATGTATAATAACAAAAACCAAACAAACAGCTTTGAGTGAATGTATTAAAAAAGAATACTCATCACAAAGCGAAAAACAATAAGTGTGGTAGTGTTGGATATTAATCAGATAGATGAAATTTCAAAGCTGACTAAATTTAGTTGAAATAAAAATGCAAGAATTTACCATGGAAAATAAGTCTTGTATTCTATTTACTGGCAAAAATTAGTTAAATAGCTGATGTTTCATTGAAAAAAGCATCCACCTTCATAAGTGGTAAAAGCGAACAAGAACGCTGATGATGACGAGCGTAGCGGCCGCCGAAATCAGTAGTACTGATCCGTTCTGCTAATCTGATTTGAATATTCCGGCACTCCACTCTTAATAAAAATAATTTGAATTTACAGTAATTCAATTATTGAACTAGAAAGCCGAAATAATAAAAAAAATTTTCAGACTTTACCTATTAGTTCAAATAAAATAAAAATTACGTAAAGTAAAAATTTTTGAAATTAACTCTTTCCAGCTTAATTATTTATAAGAAAGGTACTTTTTTTGTTTTATTAAAAAAAAAAATTTTGGGGACTACGTATGAATTATCATTGTTGAAAAAATACCGATATTTCAATATTTTTTATTCGATATATATCGATGCCGATCGATATATAGAAATATATCGATATATGTTTTTCACTTGCTCATCCCTAGTTGAAACATACCATAAATCTACGTAATTTAAAGATAGTGGAAACATACTATTATTAAGTAGTTAAATTTGGTAGCGATGCATTTCACTTCTTTGTAGGATTAAATTAGCTCCTGACTTATTTACCGTACGGTAGCATTTTTTCGCCACAATTGTCAACTTTCATTGCGTTCATAAAAATGGACCCTGTGGAACAGAAATTGTTATGTGCGATAATTCAGTGCGCAATGAATGCTCTGCTGATTACTTGAACAATTTGTATGAAATCGGCTTTCAATTTACTGGTATTTATTTACTTAATTTATTTTTGCAGAACAGCGAATTCCAGCGGTGTAAAATTGCATACATACATACTTATGTAGCTTTATCAATTTCTTAATTGCAAATACTACACAGAGAAAACAGATCATTTGGAAAACAGTTACAACTAATAAGATTTCTCTATATAAATTAATATTCCATTACAAGTGCTGAATTTTAATAAATTCAATAATATTTCTGTTTATATCTGAATTAATATACTTCCGATATATTTTCAGTTACAATATTAAAACTTTATTATATAAATTCGGTTGTAAGTTTCAAAGTACTGATTTGGGTCTTCCAATCGAATAAAGATTTAATATAATCAAAATATGATTAGAACAATTTGACGCGTTAAATTATTAATATTAAATATTATAAAATTTTAAAGTCACATAAAACATTAGAAATGGGCTCAAAATTTAAATAGTTTCGCAAATCAATTTTAGTCCTGCTTATTGCTGAAAGGTAAGTTTTCTATTTTTAATTATGTAATTCCGTTGTTATACACAATGATTTATTTGGAATTTCCGCAGATTGATGGCGAAAGCATCTTCGGTATTATGCTGTCCTTGGAGTGAATACTTTTAAAGTATTCAGCAGGGAACCGATGGAAGCATAGCAAAGTTTACGTAATGTAAGTAACCTCTACTTTTGAAGTGGAAGACTTCTTAAGAAATAAATGCATTTGAATAGAGTTAAATGCTTCTACAAAACTCGTGCAGATACAGCCACCAGCTCCTTGATAAATTATTATTCATTTAGTAATATCATAAAATTTTTTAAAATATTTGTGTTAAGAAACGACCAAGGTAAGTTGCGCAGAATTGTCTGTTCCTAGAACAGTTTTTTCATTAAATGCCAATTTTTCAATTTCTTTACAGTCAAAACCACAAGTCACACTCAAATTATGGAGTCACTAAATGATAGTACCTTAAGGATTATGGACCTTATAAATAAGCATCAACAACTGCGACAGTGAGAGTGTTTAGATTTAATAATGTGTTTTATGTTTATATATTCATTTTTATGTGCTATATGGTTGGTTTGTGACTTCAATAAATTAAAAATGTATATATATTTCAAAATTAATTCACAATAGCTTTTTATATATGAATGAGTCATGCTGTGATATTCAGTTTCGTGTACCGAATCCATTCAGGATTTACAATCGACTTATACGATAGTACACAGAACCGACTGAATTCGATTGACAACAAATTCGGTTGTCACAATGAATCTGTTTTCTCTGTGTATATATAGTATATCAGGCGCGGAAAGAGGGGGAGGAAAATGGGACATTTTATAGCCGACAAAAATCGAATTAACAGCGATTCACTGCTGCTAGTTTAAAATTATTGGTTCATATTAATTTTAAACGGAAAATTATTGATCTAACCTTAAATCTCTTTGATTTAATATTTTTCACTGTTAAAAAAAATTTTCTATAAACGTTACATTTCATTTTAAGTCAACGTGACTATAACCTTAATTTCAAATAAATTGTATGTTAAATAACTACTCAACACTGAAAACTAAATCATCATGCCCTATGATTGGACATGCAGGTTTAATATGCAATTTTTTGCAATTTGTTCTAAATATTTAGAATTTCAACATCGAAATTATCAAATGTATTCACATATTGTCATTTGAGTTTTATTTTGGTTATAGTCCTTGTCAGGATAAAAGAGTCTCATCGCAAGGAAGTTAAAACTGTCCTTTTTTGAGTGATATTAGTTTTGAACCTTTAAATTTTATATTCGCAAATAACTGTTTTACTTGTTATACCACACAAAAACTACACATACTAAGAGGATTTAACAGCGCTGCCACGACCAAAAAATTTTTATAAACAAAATTTAAAAAATGTAACCAAATGCGAAAAAAAGTAACCAAAATTTGTTTGCATTTCAAATACTGTTTTATTTATATTTCAGTACAATATATAATTATTTTAAAAAAAATATAATATAGTTTTAGTATTAATTATAAGGCACAAGGTCTCTTTTTTATATAAAAAAACAATAAACAGAACAATTGTATTTTTATTTTTCAATATTTCGCTATTTCTTTGTGTAGCATCGCCAGGAATAATTATATGTGTGTTATATGTTGATATATTGTTAAGAATTGTTGTTAAGAAGTAGCGAAATATTGGAAAAAAATACAAATGTTCTGTTTATGGTTTTTTATATAAAAAAGAGACCTTGTGCTTTATAACTAATACTAAAACTAATATACAAAGGTAAAAAAAAATAAAAAAAAACGAATTAAAATATAATATATGTGAATGAACCATCATTACATTTAAATTTTTACTTCAGTCTTATAACATAACGACATAGTCTTGAATGTTTCAGAGATCAGAATAGATAATTCTTATGTATTTTTCTATTTGCCGAATAAAGAAATCACCATAAAAATTTCCGATTAGCTTTAGTTTATATTTAAAACTATAGTGACTTTAATATACTTATATATTAAAGCATTTTTTGTATTCTTCGCATCATATTTCCAGACCGGTCCTCAAAATAATAAAATAACTGATCACTGATGTGACTTTAACGATATATTACTGGTATTGCCAGGATATCGGAAATTGTGTGTTCTTACTTAAGCCTTAGTAAAGTTTTTTTTTCACTGAAAATTGGAAATCCATTGGGGGCCTGAAATATTAAGAAAACAACTTAAAAATGGTAATGCAAAGAAACAAAAAACTTGTAAAAAGAACATTATTTTTGTACGATTTAAGCATGTAAATATTTCTGCACACAGAAAAATTTCCATGTAAAATCGTCGAAAACCAGGTTAATTTAACATTTTTCGGTAGTGATTTTGCTTCATAGGTGTTTCATGTTAAATCAACATAATTTACAATAATCTTGAAAGAAAATGTTTCCCTTGAATTAACTATATTTCATGTTGATTTAATATTCCAGTACAGTTAAATCAAAATGAAGTTGATACTGAAATAATACGAAAAATCATATTGAATCAAAGTAATTTCGAGTTGAAACAACGTGAATTTGATATTGGAACAACACAAAGAATCATGTTGAATCAAAGTTATTTCAAGTTGAAACAACGTGAATTTGATATTGGAACAACACGAAGAATCATGTTGAATCAAAGTTATTTCAAGTTGAAACAACGTGAATTTGATATTGGAACAACACGAAGAATCAAGTTGAATTAAAGTTATATCAAGCTGAAACAACATGACTTTAATGTAGCTATTTTATTAATTATTATACTTACGTGATAGTCATCAGAAAACTTTTCGTTGTAGCTGACTGCACCAGCCAAGATTTGAGCTCGTGCCACTTGCATGATAGTCCGCGCGCTAACCACTGCAGCCACAACAGCTTCAAACTTTTCTTTACTTATACACTAAATAAATACCATTGTATGTAAAATGCATTTCATTTTAATTCAACATGATTTAAATAATTATTTAACATAAAACTTATTTGAAATTAAAGTTATAGTCATGTCGATTGAAAATTAAACTTAACGTTTATAACAATATTGTTTTAACGCTGATTTAAGGTTAGATTAATTATTTTCCGTTTAAAATTAATATGAAACAATGGTAATTTTAAGCCAGCAGCAGTAAATATTCGCTGGTAATTCGTTTTTTGTCGTATACATAGACGACACATGTAAGAATAAACAACAACAAGTCACACAACTAAGCAAAACAGTGAATTGTAGCAATGAACAAAGCAAGTAAACACTAACATACTCAAACGACAAATTATTTCTTGTAAATTTAATATGATTTGCAATCAAAATTGCGGCATGTGGATTTTACATTCCTTTATTTCTATGTGTGGATCCTCTCAATGGATTTCCAGTTTTCATATAAAAACTATTGTTTTCTGGGTAGTATCATTAATAACCTCTGAGTTAATGATACTATGCTGAAAAAACAATTTTTGTAATAGCAATAGTTTGATTTTTAGTAAGATTTCTTGCCCTTCTAAAATTTTTTAAAAAATTATGACTGCACTTTGTATGACGAAATGTATGTACACAGAAAAAGTGTGAACCTAAATATTATGAAAAAAGTTCATAATCTATTGTTCACATATATTTTATTAATTTTTAAATAAAATACAGGAATTTTTCATGCACAGTATGAATTTAGACTTCAATAAATAAATTTATGAAATGAAAGTTGCTTTGAAAAATTGTTGAAACTTTATTTATAAGCAAATTGTAAAATATTTTTTTACTTATATAAAGTAATAACATTAAATTGAAAATTTTAAAAACCTCCGAAGAAAATAGATGATAACTTCAAAACGGCTGGACCAATTTTTTTTAAACATAGGTTGGAAGATTTTGTATCAAGTCACCTTTCAAACAAAATTTACTAAACTAAAATCGAGCTAGCCATTTGAGAGCTACGATATCAAAGACACACAGATTCAACAGGATACATCTAGAAAAGATGTGATATATTCTAAACGTCTGGACCAATCTTCTTCAACCATAGCTAAGAACAGTCTCGATCAAGTCACCTTTCAAACAGAAAAAACTAAATCAAAATCTGTCCAGCCGGTTGGTCTGTACGAGGGTTCGTACATCCACACAGATACACAGACACACACTACAAACTTATAACAGCCCTCTTTTTTTGTCGGGGGTTAAAAATACAAGCTCAGTGATGCAAATTTTGTGTATTTTGTTGTTGCATTTCATAAAAGAGGTACGATATTTTGCATTTAAACTTTCGCAAGACCATTTGCATAAAACACTGTACACCGCTAATGTAATTTGTAGTTTCCTCTACCTGGAGACTCTCCAAATATGATTTACATTGCTGTGTACGTTGAAAAATTAAGTTGAAGTTAATTTTTCCCTTCTTTCTTGGAATATTAATCAAGCCCAATTCTTTCTGAATTAAAACGTAACGAACCTTAGCCTAATAATCAATTTGGACTCAAAATCCTTGTGGCATATTTGGGAGTATACGGTATTAGTTCCCGTGATATTTCAAAATATATATTTGCTATATATGGTAGGTGCTACGCCCACTTGTCCACTCCTTAATAATATATCTTTAAAAACATAAAAAGAGTTGCTCACACAAATTTTGAAGTCTGTAGCTGCATAGTTCCATAGACATCCTAAAATAAAAATGTCTTTTACATGGCAAATGCCACGCCCACTTATAATATTTCAAATTTCTATAGTCTATTGTTCCTTCCAGATCATCAGTAATATACTGTGAAAATTTCAGCAAGATCGGTTCGCTTTCAAACATACAAACAAACAAACAGATATTCACTTTTATATTCAGGTACAATTTTTTCCGTTAAGGAAGGAACGAACAACCTTACGTTTCTCTACCTAAACCTACCTTCCTGTTGTTGGACTTTGTGAAGAAATAAGCAGTATTACATATATATGGTATTTCTGTTTTGAAATTACTACTAAATAATAATAGAAAAGCGTTGCACCAAGTCTGTAGAAATTTCCTTTTTTAATTTTTGTTGGTAAAGTTTGCAGCAAATACCTGACCTTGTGCTAGAAATATTGATCTGGTGCACACGGTCGGAAACTGGGGCATATACAATGTGGTATAGCTGTGTGGGGGAGGGTTCGAGTTACAAAATAGTGCAAGATCTTTTTGGCGGGCTCTGGCGGGAATGAGTTATACGCTCGTAAATTTTAGATTTTCGGGAAATTTTGATCTCCAAAAAATTAATACGTAATAATATCTCTAAAGACCCAAGGTCTTTATTTTTTGGCACTTAGAATTGAAAAATTTTTAAAAAATTTATTTCGCTCACAAATCTTTTTCAACAAAAAAGTTATATGCATTCAAAATTTCCAATTTTCTAAGAAATTTTCATTTTTACAAAATGTTATGAAAGTCCATTTTGGATGACCCTTTTCGCTTTGATACCGTTAAAATAAAGTTGTAATATTTTGGATCCCGAGGTTTACAGGTATTTACTTTCAAATAGATACTTATGATAACTTTTAAATCGGTTACCACAAAAAAATTTACTTTTCGCCGCCTGCTCAAGATATGTGGCACTGTGCGGCAACACAAAATAATTATGTATTAACTTTCTTATATCTCCACAAGATTGAGGTAGCGAAGTACACCGGGTTGAGCTAGGTATGTAAGTATGTATGCATGTATTTGTGTATCATTGATGTGGCTTTTTAACTTTTCATTATTTACCGCTAAAAGCATCTTTTAAAACATTTCGTTTTTTTTTCTTCTTTTTTTATTCTTTTCCACCTCATATTTTTTTCACAAACTGGATCTTTTACTTCCATCAACAAAACAAACAACAACTAAAAAGGTTGAATAAAAATAAGAAAAATTGTACTTTATAATGGCGTCCAGACTCATTCCTATTTCCTTAAGTAGTATGACATGACAAAGTAAAATTAAAAATAGAAAATGTGAAAAACAACAACAATAAAAGAATAAAAAAACCAAAACGCCCATTACATTTTATCAACAATCCATTTGTGGATTTTTTTCTTTCAGCGATGTACTTATTTCAGTTGTTCCTTGATGTTGTCTTCTTAATAAGAATTAAGTGAAAAAAAAACTTTATTGAAACAATTACTGAGAATGTGTGTGCGTGTACCAGGGATGATAATGAAAATATTCATTCCGTACCAATGATCTTCTAAAATAGCACTTTTTCGTCTCAAATAGTACTAAAATATTTTTGAATTGTTGTAACCAAGTAAACCACACGATTTTGATTGATTTTATGAGCTCATTGTGTCAAAGATCAAATATGGCTTTGTTTTCTAAAAATATTTTTATAAATTCTTTTTCAAATAATGGAGCCAAAAATCAAACCATTTAAATTTCAATTTATCTCAATGAAACTTCACTTCTGCCATATGACAAGTAACCTACTTACTAATTTCTTTATTCTTATAAACTTGAAGTTTGCGAAAAAATTTTAAATTTTTTCACTGTATTTTTCATGCACAACAACCTGACTTATATATTGATTCTATAAATTTTCAGCAATAACGACTTAAGTATTCCTGTTTGATGGATTATTTAAGCACACAAGCAGAGAGACGATGTTCTTATCTGAACACATTTTGAAATCTTTTTTAATGTTGTGTTCTATTTTACTTAGTAAATGTTATTTACTCGTATGTCGGCATATGCGGTTTTATGGATCCTTGCTAGGATCTCGTTCTTACGTTATTTTTGTCTGAAATTTTTACACAGTTATTTTGGCAAATATACGCCGAGTGTTTAAAAAATCAAAGATATTCATATTATTATATTTTGTTTTTGCTCTACTGGAAAAATCAGTTTTAAGACATATGCCTTTATTCAAGAAAACCAATGATTTGTTTATAGAATATGGAGTATGACATTAAGCTACTCCATGAACACTGCTGTTGATATTTGGTACACAAATCCACTCACGAAATAACCGCCTAAGTAGACTTAAGAGAGAATTAAGTTAAGGGCAAAAGTAGAGATAAATTATTATTGAGTAATCAATGAATACCACCCAAGAAGTTGGGAGAATTTGCAAATAGTACCAAATGAATCATGGGGGTACCATCGTACTATTTTGATTACAATAGTACCAAAAAAAGTACAATTGTACCAACATTAGGGTGAGCGCCGGAGTATGAGAGCGAAAAAGGTCATCCAATCGATTTCGAATACCTCCAGAATGTTGCATCTAGCTAAATTATATAAAAAAAATTTTTAATTATCCCGACACATCTTTTAGCCCTCTACCACGCCCAGAAGGTAGAGTAATATCATGAATTTTATGTTAAGTTGCTTCATTAATGTAGAAAGAAATTTGAATAGGGCCTGTCCCACGATGTCGATATAGAAAACAAATTAAAATTTTTTATTATTGTTTTCAATACAATTTTCAATACAGACATATGTACTAGGGATGTAACAAATACCGATACCGATATATCGGCGATACTTCAGATTTTCCGCTACATCGGTATCGACGATATTTTACTGTCGATAGGACGATACTTTTAAAAAAATGTTCAGGATTTTTTTTAACAAATAATTTATTTTTGTTCGATTTTACCATGAATTAAATTCACTTCCTTATTTTTTAAATCTTATTAATGTCAATTTTAAGCATTAATAATATTTTATGCTGTTATTTTGTAAAAAAATTATTTATTTTTTGTTAATTTTACCATGAATTCAAATTCAAGTCGATGTTTTTTAAATCTTATTTCAGCAAAAAAAAATACTCCAAAGAAGTCATGAAAATGTAGAATCCGCGATCTGAAAGTATTGCAAATTTGGATAATTTCTAATTAGTTTTACATATCCTTGCCATTGCAAGAAGTTCTGTTTTTCGATTACCAATCACCGAATTGGAAGCGATGCTATGAAAAATTTCATTTTCGGTATTCTATAATGGTTTTTCCTTAAGGAAAAAGGATAAAAAATTACCCATTTTCACAATTTTTTTATACGAATTTAAACTCAAAACTGTATTTTCATGTAAATTTAAGTGAATAAATATAAACTTAGAAGTCTTTTAATAATTCAGCTATTAAGTTATTTAGAAGAATATTAGTTGATAAATATCCTTTTAAAAAAATCGATTTTTTAAGATTATAAAGGAATTAAACATTTTTACTGGCTTTTCTACTAATTATCTGCATATTTTTAATATAGATTTTTGGGAAGCAAAGAAAATGTAGCTTCTTAAAAATTACTTCCAATGTTTTATCAATTTTAAATATTCTCTCTTATAATCTAATTGTGTATAATAAAAATATTGCGCTTGAGTTTTGTTAATCTAAACTTGAACTCAATTTCAATATTCGTATCGGTATCGGCGATATTTATTTTTAAATATCGGTAACGGATCGGCAAAACGGCATATCGTTACATCCCTAATATGTACATTAGGTTGGCAATGATATATTTTTGATCTGTTATTTGCAGCAAAATCCAAACCGATTATTTTAGCATTTGGTATAAAACTCACGTGGTGAAAATTTGCGGCAAATCGGATAACTTTCAGGAGTGCTTCTACGTTAAAATCTTGTGAAATCTACCAAAATGAATCAAAAAAAGGGACGCCTTAGGATTCTCCAATTTGGCTAAAATTTTTACCTCCACCCAATCAAAGATTATTGTTTGGAAATTATGCTTCATTTCTTAAAATTTCACCAAATTTGAACTTTGACCACTAGAGGTCGCACGTTATAGTTATTCGAATCAGGCCAAAATTTTTATCTACGCTTAATGAAAGATCACTTTATTTAAATTGAGTTTAACATTGGCAAATTTTGGAAAACTTAAAACTTTACCTCAGTTCGGCACTCCTGAGAGCTACCCGATTTGGCTAAAATTTGTACCACGTGTCTTATAGCCCAAGTATCATAATAATCCGCACAGCTTATTTCATTGTCACCCTAATGTACATTTTGCACGTGTGCACATGTATTATATGCATATACATTAGGCTGACAATGGAAAAACATAAAATAGCTGTGCTGATTATTAAAGTACTTTGTCTAAAACACACGTTGCGAAAATTTCAGTCAAATGGGATAATGCTCGGGCGTGCCACATTGAGGTAAATTTTTAAGTTTTCCAAAATTTGCCAAAGTTGAACTCAATTTATATATAGTGATCTTTCATTAAGAGTAGATAAAAATTTTGGCGCGATTCGAATAACTATAACGTGCGACCTCTAGTGGTCAAAGTTCAAATTTTGTGAAACTTTAAAAAATGAAGGATAATTTCCAAACAGTAATCTTTGATTGAGTGGAGGTAAAAATTTGAGCCGAATTGGAGAACCTTAAGGCGTCCTTTTTTATGCTTCATTTTGGTAAATTTCACAAAATCTTAATTTTAAATTCAATGGGGCACGCCTGGAAATTATCCCATTTGGCTAAAATTTTCACCACTTGAGTTTTATACCAAATGCCACAGTAATCCAAACAGAGTTTGTTTAAATTAACAAATAAATATTTCATTGCTACCCTAATGTACATAAATAAGAGAACGACATCAACTTGTCGACATCATGGGACAGGCCCATAATTTCTTTTAAGGATACGCTTAAAATACAATTTTGTCCCCAATAACAGAAGCTTAAAATCGAAAAGATCTGACAATAGTTCTGGGCAAAAAAAAAACTGACTTCGATACAGAGCCAAACAAAAATGTTCAAATTTGGTTATAAATGGCGAAGTTATGCGATAAAACCCGATTCTCAAAAACAAATTATGGGACCAAACTGCAAGCAAACCTTTTGAAACAAAAGAATAGATTTAAAAATCAGTTCATTAATGTAGGAGTTATGCGATAATCAATATTTGTGTGAGAAGAGGGGGGGGGGGGCAAATGGCCCATCAGATTTTCGAAAAAAAATATAGGATTAAAGTGCAAGAAAAGCTTATCAATCATAAAAATAATTATGAAAATCGGTCCATAAATGAAGACGATAATCAATATTGTTGGGGGGGGGCTTCACATTGCCCTACCGATTTTTTTAAATAATGGGACCAGACTGCAAGCAAACCCTTTAAAATACCAAAAGAATTTTGAAAATCGGTCCATAAATGGTGAAGTTATACGATAATCAGTATTCCGGGGGAGGGGTCAAAAAACGCCACCGATTTTTGACAAAAATTATGGGACCAAACTGAAGGCAAAGCCTTTCAAGCAAAAAAAAAGCATATTGAAAATCATTGCATAAATGGAGGAGTTATGCGATAATCAATATTTTGGGGGGAAAATTTCCCCCACGATTTTCGAAAAAAATTTATTGGACCAACCCAAGTAAGCCCTATCAAACAAAAAGGGAATTTTGAAAATCGGCTTAAAAATGACAGAGTGGTTATGCGTGTGCAAACATAAAAAAAATTAAAAAACACACACGAATTGATAACCTCCTTCTTTTTTTTGAAGTCGGATAAAAAATTAAAAAGTTTTGAGCCATTAAGTGCAGAGTCGATTTTATATCCCATACACAATTTTTTTCAATCAAAAAAGTTTTTTAATGCAAACTGCTGGAAAATCTTTTCAAACATAAAAATAATTTTGAAAATCAGTCCATAAATGCAGGAATTATACGATAATCAATATTGGGGGCACATTGTCCTACCGAAACAAATGGGACCAGACTGCAAGCAAACCCTTTCAAATACCAAAAGAATATTAAAAATCGGTCCATAAATGGAGAAGTTATACGATAATCAATATTAATATAATAATAATAGGAAGGAGAGGGCAAATAATCCCACCGATTTTCCAAAAAAAAAATAGAAAATGATGGGACAAACCTGCCCTTTCAGACAAAAAAATAATTTTGAAAATCGGTTCAAAAATGGCAGTTATGCGTCTACAAAAATAAAAAATACAGACGAATTGATAACCTCCTTCTTTTTTGAAGTCGGTTAAAAATAGTGGATATTTTGAGTGTAATGAGTTATAACAGCTATTGAGAATCTGTAATGTCGCATCATATGATGTTGCACAAATTTATTGATTTGATCTCATTTTAAAAATATTGATGCTGCGGCACAGGGCTAAATGTAGGACCCAATATTGTTTATTTATTTTTCCAATGTATCTAAAAATAAAATACAACATTTTTTGCTATTCAGAATTGAAATTAGCAAAACATCCTCACGCTGCACCCTAATGTGCATATGTAAGTATATATTTATGTACATATCGCACTTGTTTAACAATAGTGTAATAACTCAAAATTTACAAATTTTCAGTAGAGAAAAAAAAACTGTTCATATTATTATTTAAAGCAAATGCCGATAAAATAAATGTGCCATGTGATTTTGAGTTACAACCATCGATTTTGAAAAATTCTTTCAACAAAAACAGTATTATCTCAAAATGATTTCGAAAAATTTTAACATGAAAGTATCAACTTAAAATAAAAATGAATAAATTGAAAGATTTGAAGCATCAAAACAGTCACAACTCAAAATACTAGCTGCCTGTTTTTGTACTTTGAAACTTTTTATTTTACGAAAGTAGTGTTCAAAACAATACCAAATTTTTACAGTTGGTAGGTGCGTAATTCCATTTAGCCGGGTGTGACCATTTTACACACATTTTTTGTTATAAATCAAGAATATAAAATTGTTTACTTAAAAAAACGTAGCGGGTCGCAAGGACATTAAGCTTAAAGTCGTTGAATAACGGGTAAACACTGATAGAACAGGATTTCTGCTCAGAATGGCCGTCAGAAAGCTGTGACGGGTGTGACCTTACAAGTCTTAGTTTTAAAGAATTATGACTTTCTATGTAATATCTTTCGATGATATTCCACGCTGGTAAGACTGAAATGAAAAAGCTTAGAAAAGTTGAACATTCTAAGAAAAAGACAGTTAGTGAAGCTCCGAACATTTAGAAAAGTTAATTAATAGGTGCGACTCGCCACAAGATGGCGACAGTCTGTTATTTGAGCTTACTAAAATTAGTAGCATTTTCGCTCCAGTGTTGTTGCCACTGTCAGTGGTGGTGTAGGTAAAGGACTATGACGAGTAGTATTCAATGAAATTATTAAACTATGGATTTTTTTTATTATTTGTGGTACAAAACAGCTTCCGAAAAGGCAACAATTGGGATGAACTTTTAAAATTTCATAGAATTTAAATTTTATCCACTCTAACTTGGTCGCCTTTCATTCGATCAGAGCCACTATTCGACGCGTAATTTAGTAGCCTTTCAAACAATATATAATTCATTTTGAACGAACCAGCCTTTGATTCTGAATGACGCTTTAACAAGAAGTTACACCGAAAAACGAAAATGAGCCGTTATATTAAGCACAAATTAAATTTTTTTTATTCCTTTTTTGTGTTTAGCACCATCATAATTATTCTAAAAAAATGCTTTAGAAAATTAAAAACTTCAAAAAATAAAAGTTTGTAAAGCAGTGTTATTAAAAGCAATCGATTTTTTTGTGGTATTGTTAGTTAGGAAAATCCATAACCGGATTAAAAATATAAACAAAAAAAATTTGTTTGCCCCATTTCGTCCATTTTTAAAGATTTTTTCGTTTTTTATGATATTTCTAGTTTTAGCAATTTTTTTATGTTGTATTGCTTTTTTCGTTTTGACGACTTTTTTCGGTTTTTTTGTGTTTTTTTATTTTTTTATCGATATTTTTAGTTTTTGTGATAATTTGCATTTTGGCGTTTTTTTTTAATTTTATCGTTTTGAAATTTTTTTTAATTTTGCCATTTTTTAGTTTTAGTGTTTTTGAAAATTTGAAGAGTTTACCTCTTACGGTTTCTAACATACAGCATATTGTCTAAATTACATAGTGAAATTACATTAACTGATAGAACACCCTTAAATTTTTACTGTTTTAAGTATCAGTGTTAATTGGTGTAGTCTATTCTACAGGCTGCACCAATTAACACAAACTTTGAACATTTAAAGTGTCTATAGATAAGTATCTGTATATTACATTAGTATTTCAACATGTTTCGTTGCTCGCTTTAGAACACCCTTTAATTTTTAACTGTCATATATTTGTTTTTGTAGCTGTTTTTGTAGTTTTACATATTCTGTGAAAATTTCAGGTCCGTAGCTCTTACGGTTCTAGAGGAAACAGCCTCTGACAGACAGAGGGACAGACAGACATAGAGACGGACAGCATAGCGAAAACAATAGGGTTCCTTTACACTTTTGTACGAAACCCTATAAATGGATTTAGCAAGCTTACACTCTAAGCCGACGATATAGTAAATTAATTTCAGATATGATATTTGTTTAAATATGAATTATTAATTCACATTCAAGATTAATAATTAGATAACCTAATCAAATCTAATGCAAATTCTAGATTGGGTTATAGAGCAAGACTGGGTTTTGGAGCTATGTCACTATGGAAAGGGGGCATATGGGAGTATATGCTTAACACGATAAGAGGGCAGGAAAGGTTACCTGGATTCACGGGATTTATTTTCCAAAAGAAGAACACTTTTTACCAAATAATTTTTACTTACATATGTATGTATATGTATAATACACAAAATTTATTTAATAAAAAATATATAAAAGTATAATACTTATGTATGCAAAAGTTGGTGAGAAGCCGTAGGATGTGTTCGTGTGTTCTACCAACGTGACTTGAAAGACCAGAGTGACTTGAAAAAACCGAAAAAAGAGCGCTAAGAAGAATTTTGGCGCGACAAAGTGCAGCCAAGATTCATAAACATTATAAATAAAATTCACAATAATTGTATTCAGGGTTGGGAATTTCTTATAAAGACACAATTCATAATTTAATAATTCATTATAGGAAAAAACAGATCAAAGTAATATATAAAGCTCACCCAACCTCAAATACAAATTACGTTCTTTCAACATCCTGCGGCCCCTTGACAGGTATAGTCAATATTTATAATTTTTTTGCTAAACGATCCAAGTCTCGCACGGCCTTTAATAATATGCGCCTCGGACTCACATTCCGACCCCTAGATGAATGCCTGGTGCGATCGGTTGACTCTTCAGCTGGTGAGCGTGTTATTTCTGCTGGCCGACGGTATGGACCAAGTCTGTCGTGTACTCTGCCGCGACGAAGGAGGGCGGCACGTTGGACAGTTCCGTTTTGGCGTGATGGCGAAGTTCTCCGGCTTGGTTGATGCAGCAGTGTGTGGTGTGCCGTACAATCATCGGTACTATGGGACCTGGCTAGACAGTTTCGGCAGTAGTGATGGATCCGGACTTGATGTCGGCGAGTCTCTATGCTCATGCTGAGAAACGTTTTGCAAAATCTTAACGGATGATATCGGGAACAAACAAGGCACTGATGTACATCGGGGTTTCTTGGAGCCCTGTGAAGTAAAAATGAAATTAATAGAGGAATAGTGTTGGCTGAAAGACGATTGAATTGGGTGTATATGTGGAAGTTGATGTAGATAGGAGTATACCGGGAGGGAATCGAAACTAGTGATGCAATTGGGTGTCAATTACTTTCTAAAGAGTTTATGGGTAGGACGCAAAGCTTGCTAATTGGTCTAGTAATTATTCCGTTCTGTGTTTTCATATCTGCAACACGGACGAAACCATCATTCCCGAGATATATTTTACTAACGCGACCTAGCCTCCACTCGTTGGGAGGGAGCAAATCGTCTTTGACAACTACAAGTTGACCAACACGGATATTGTCTTCAGAGTTTTGCCATTTGTACCGTTTTTGGAGTTCTTTCAGGTACTCATCTTTCCATCTTTGAGCGAATTGATGTTGTAAAACCTTCAGTCTCTGCCATCGATTTCTTAAAGTGATAGACCCCATATGGGACTTTCGGGTGAAGCTATCAATGGCGACCCACGGAGAAAATGGCCGGGAGTGAGTGCAAACAATTCGTTAGGATCGTCGGACATGGGGGATAGTGGTCTAGAGTTAAGGACGGACTCTATTCGGGTTAGAAGAGTTGTGAACTCTTCAAAGGTATATTTGTTGTTTTGAGCTACCTTTTTAAAGTGCATTTTGAATGATTTTACGCCTCCCATAATCCTCCCATATGAGGGGCATTTGGGGGAATAAAATGCCATTGAAAACTATGAGATGACTATTTTTCTATAATATCCCGAGACACCGTACTTATGAATTGGTCATGTTCCATGCGAAGAGATCGCTCTGCACCTACAAAATTGGTTCCGTTATCAGACATTACCTTCTTCGGCAAGCCACGACGACTAATAAAGCGAGTAAATGCCGCTAGGAAGGAGTTTGTGGTGAGATCGGAACATAATTCGAGATGAATTGCTCGAGTGCACAAACACACAAAAACGCACACGTATCCTTTATGATAAGGAGCATTTCTTAGTATGGAGGTTTTTATAGAGAAAGGCCCTGCAAAACCTAAGCCAGTCGTAGTGAAGGGTAAGGAGAATGAGCATCGTTCTAATGGGAGGGCACCCATTAACTGGGACTTTACCTTCTGTTTGTAGCGGACACAGGTGACACATTTTCGAACGCAGAGCCGAATAGCTGACCTCAATCGAGGTACGAAATTTTCTCCTCTGATTACTCGTAGCATTAATTTAGTTTCGGCATGCATAAGGAGATTATGCACAAAGTCGATGAAGAGCTTGCAAAATACTGAGCTAACGGGACGAATTATTGGGTGCCGCTCATTATACGGGAGGGCAGAGTTAGCTATTCTACCATTCGTGCGAATAATATTATTTTCATCAAGGTATGGATTTAAGGGATAAAGAGTACTTTTCTTGCTGACGGTTTTGAACTTAATTAAGGAGTTAAATTCTGAGCTGTAGTGTAGAAGCTGAGTGGCATGGATCAATTTGTATTTGGTTTTTTCGAATTCATCGTGGTCAATAGGTGAAACTTTCTTTATTATAATCGCCACAGTTTCGGCGGAAGATGATTTTGAGTTAGTTTGAGGTTTTAGTCTTCTCTTGAGGCTATTCAGAAACCGAAGTACGTAGGTTATGATTCTAATAGCTTTGTCCCATTTTGAGAAGCGGCCAAGTATTTCATCACTTGTAAAGAAGTGGAAAACTTCAACTTTTCGTTTTTTCTCAAGAGAATTTTCACCAGGTGTTATGGGCTTTGGCCATTCTTCGGGGGACCTCTGAAGCCAAACTGGCCCACTCCACCATAAAGGGTTATTCATTAGCTGTTCAGCATCGCAACCACGAGAACCTAAATCTGCAGGGTTTTCAGAGGAACGAACATGGCGCCAAGAGACATTACCAACATTCCGTATTATTTGCGCAGTTCGGTTTGCGACATAAGTTTTCCAAGTGTTTGGAGGTTTTTCTAGCCAACTGAGTACAATAGACGAATCTGACCAGAGGTAGAGTTCATAGTTCTCACAAGGTAGAAGGTTTGTGACTTGTTTTATAAGCTTTGACAATAATAAAGCTCCACACAGTTCTAGTCGCGGGAGACTAACTGAATTTATAGGGGCTACTTTAGTTTTTGATACAAAGAGATGTGATACAAAGAGATGTAATACCAGTACTCGACTGTGTTCGGAAGTATACTGAAGCGCAGTATGCTTTTTCCGAGGCATCGCAAAAACCATGTATTTGGACCAGCAGGGAAGGAGCGAAGTTTATCCATCGAGGAATCTTTAAGTTAGAAATCAAGGGTAGATTCCTGACAAAGTTGTTCCACCTTTCTAGTGTATTAGTTTTGACATTGAGTCTAATATGTCATCTTTTGAGACAGATGCTAAAACGTCAGGGTTATTTGAAGTAATCTTTTTTAATGGAAACCCAGCGGACCTCAGTGTCAAAATAACTTGGGATAACGAGTCCATTGCAGATTGAATATCATGAGCTCCGGATATAATGTCATCAACATACGTTTCCTTGGTTAGAATATAGGATGCCTTGGGATAGATATTCTTCGAATTTTGAGCTAATTGAAAAAGCGTCCTAATTGCTAGGTAAGGAGCACAGTTCACTCCAAAAGTGACCGTTTTCAGTGCGAAATCTTGAACGGGTGCGTTTGAGTTTTGGCGAAAGAGTATTCGCTGAAATTGAATGTCTTCATCATGGACGAGAATTTGACGATACATTTTCTGTATGTCACCATTAAATACATATTTATAGAGGTCTCCAATTTAAGACCAAGGACATCAAGTCAGCCTGCAGTGTGGGGCCTACATGAAGGACATCGTTGAGTGAATGTCCTGAGCTAGCTTTTTTAGAAGCGTTGAAAACAACTCTGACCTAAGTACTGCGGCTTTCGGGCTTGAAGACCCCATGATGTGGGAGATAAAAGGACTCGCATCCATGCCGAGATATGGGTTCTGATGAAACTGTGGGTTCCATGTGATTCAGATATGAGTATTCATCCAAAATCTCATGATAAGTTTGTGCTAACTCCCCTTTTTCTTAAAGGACTGTTCCAACTGCAGATATTGAGCCAAAGCTGCTGTTCGAGAGACGCCAAGGCACATACCACGAGAGAATTCTGAAATGAACGGAAGTTTGACTATATATCGCCCTTCAGAATTACGAAAGGTGGTCTTCTGGTAAAGAGTCTCACACAATTCTTCTTCTTTGGAGATGGGGGGTCGAGGAAGGACTTCTTCTTCCTCCCAAAACTTTTCAGTTTATTGTTAAGAGATTCGTCAGAAGTTTCGGTGACGCCAATAGAAAATGAATAGCTAGTTTCAACCGCAATCGGACCACTAATTATCCAACCAAATATTGTACATTGCGCCATGAGGGACGGGGCGATATTTCTGAGACCTTCGAGAAGAATTTGATGAAGGATGTTACTACCAATGGGCAAATCCACGTGACTGGGTAGGTGGAAATCTGGGTCTGCTAGTTCAATATTTTTCAAGTCCGCCACGGGTATGTTGGATCTTGATAGATTACAGCTGGGTAACATACGGGTTATTTTGGGTACAACGATTGCTTCGATCGGTATAAGACGATCATATTTTTCCGAATGCAAGGTTAATCTGCATAGAGCATTAGAGTTTGCTACTGTTTCACCGCCAATACCATGAATTTGAAAAAGTTTTGTTTCAGTGGGCAGTCTGAGTTGCTGCTGAAGTTTTTTCGAAATAAATATTTTTTTCGAACCCTGATCAAGAAATGCTCGTGCCTTGAAATTTTCCCCCAGGTGTTTTATCTGTACCACTGCTGTGGGGAGGAGAGTATCTTCAGCAAATGACCTATTTTGGGCGTGAAGAATGTGAGAAGCTGTAGGCAAGGAAAACCTTTCTCTAGCTTGCTTGGAAGTCGACGGTTTTTCATTATCAGGGTAGTTCGAGTTCATGTTGTTCGTTTCAGATTTAGGAAAGTGCAATAGAGTATGATGATTCTTTTGACAGTGGGAACAAGAATATTTACTCGGGCAGTCTTTTCGTAGATGGCTGTAGGCTAGGCAATTGAGACATATCTTATTGCTTGATACGAACTGATTTCTAGTTTGAGGGTCAAAAAACAAGAATTGAGAACAGTTTTTGAGAGGATGGTTAGCCTTACAAATTTTACACGGGTATTGGGTTGACTCTGATTTGGGCGAATTCATTCTTATGTTGAATCCTTTTCTTTGGGAATTTAATTGTAAGTCTTTGTTGCGGAATTCCAAACGTTCAACAACTTCGCATCTATGGGAAAGAAATTTATCCATTTTCTCCCATTTTACAAGATTACGGTGGGACTCTAAGGACTGTTCCCATAGGGAGAGCGTTTCCGCAGGAAGTTTACTTGAGCAAAAGATTATAATGAATGGGTCCCATTCACCTATTGGCACGTTTTGAGCTTTTATTGCAGAGAGAGAATCATTTATAGTACTTTGAATATTTTGAAGAGATTCACTACTTTCAACAGTAATCGAGGTTAGATTAAGGACAATTTTAATCTGATTTTCTACGAGGACGTATGCAAAGCTGTCTTCACTGAGGGACGATTGGATTGTAGGTATGGGTTCATCTGATACAAATATTTTTTGTATTTCTAACATTTTGGCTTTGTATCTATGGAAGCCTTTGGTGCATGACGAATATTTTGCTCTAGCAGATTGTAGAAACTCTTTGTCTGGTTTCTCATCCTTCTCTGTACAAAGCAATCTGTACGATTTTTGCACATTTTCCCATCGACCGTTAAGGTCTTGAAGATTCACCTCGAGAAGTGTTTCTGTAAGTTGGTCAACTGGGATATTGTCGAATTCCGAGCAAAATGTGATTAAATCGTCCGAATCGAAAATGAATTCTTCTTCCATGTTTGAGAGGGACTGTCTAGTTCTCACAATCTTGACGAATGAAAATTAATACACAATTTCCAAAAAATTTTAAAAGGGATAATGCAATTTAGTGTAGGTACTCAAATAGTTAAACTCTTTTCGCAGAGATTTGCGAGCCGGGATTTGCGAATTTATTTCTTGATTTAATGTTTTAATATTAAACGTTCGCTGGGATTCGCGAAGTTTAATTTGAGGGAGGAACTCTTAAAATGTTTGTAAATATTCGCAGGGATTGCGATTTTATTTTGTTATGCAGTTTTTAATATTAAACGTTCGCTGGGACTCGCGAAGTTTAATTTGGGTGAGAATGTTTAAAATTTTGTAAATATTTACGGGGATTTGTGAATTTATTACGTTATTCTACTATTAGTATTAAACGTTCGCTGGGATTCGCGAAGTTTAATTTGGGGAAGGAATTCTCAAAATTTTTGTAAATATTCGCGGGGATTTGCAAATTTATTTAGTTATTTTATTTTTAGTATTAAACGTTCGCTGGGATTCGCGAAGTTTAATTTGGGGAATACAAGTTGGTCGCTGGGATTAGCGAAAACAATTGTTTTTTTTTTACCAGAAGGACCATGTTTAAATGTGAATTATTAATTCACATTCAAGATTAATTATTAGATAACCTAATCAAATCTAATGCAAATTCTAGATTGGGTTATAGAGCAAGAGTGGGTTTTGGAGCTATGTCACTATGGAAAGGGGCATATGGGAGTATATGCTTAACACGATAAGAGGGCAGGAAGGGTTACCTGGATTCACGGGTTTTATTTTCAAAAAGAAGAACACTTTTTCCCAAATAATTTTTACTTACATGTGTATTTAATACACAAATTTATTAATAAAAAATATATAAAATTATAATACTTATTTATGCAAAAGTTGGTGAGAAGCCGTAGGATGTGTTCGTGTGTTCTGCCAACGTGACTTGAAAGACCAGAGTGACTTGAAAAACCCGAAAAAAGAGCGCTAAGAAGAATTTTGGCGCGACAAAGTGGTGCCAAGATTCATAAATATTATAAATAAAATTCACAATAATTGTATTCAGGGTTGGGAATTTCCTATAAAGACACAATTCATAAGTTAATAATTCATTATAGGAAAAAACAGATCAAAGTAATATATAAAGCTCACCCAACCTCAAATACACATTACGTTCTTACAACAATATTTTAAGCTCTAAAATATATAAAACTGCAAAAACCCCTTTAAAAAAGTTTGGTATTAGTGGATTTAATTTCTCTAAATCTAGCATTTTGAAATCGACTCGATTTACAGAACAGGCAAGATAGTCTATTCAACTAATATTTTATCGGCCTCACACTGCACAGGAAAAAAATAGACAAGAATTCATTTATTTATTTGTCTATGGAAAGATAATAATAATAAAAAAGGCCAATAATAAAAATTACATCAAATGCAGATATATTAAAAATTATGTGTTTAAATAAATTAATATGTTATTTTTAATAGTACACAGAAAAAAATAGACAAGAATTATATTCAATAAGATCATCTTATTAAAAAAATATGAATTTCAATAACATTTATCTTTAACATAATAAAATATTTCGTTGTAAGTATTTCTTTTCCATGCCGGTTATTTCTTTTCTTTTTATACATAAGTACTTAAAACAAGTTGTATCCCATAAAAAAATAAATGGGATATGGCTCGGCTAGAGAGTGTATGCTTTACGTCCGGAAAGCCCGGGTTCGTATTCCAGCCATGTCAACATTTTTTAATTTATATGTATATTTTTATTTTGAAATAATTCTGTTATCAATATAGGGGAATTCTTTATCACAGGAAATTTGAAAAAAAAAATTATTGAATACCGGGATTTTTGTTATCAAAAACGAAACTTATTTTTTTCTGTGTAGTAAGGCTTAAGCAAAAATCAATATAATTATAAAATTTTTTGTATTCGTTGCACATTCTTCTAAGAGAGACAGCATTAGCCTAATTAGATCTGAAGAATTGGACAGACAATGGAGCAAAGTAGCGTGATGGGCGTTGAGGAACGTTAATCGTGAAGTTATTGATTAAGAAACCAGAGTTTACCTCACCGCTAATTATGTTAAAAAGAAAAGATATGTTCAGAACGGTTCTGCGGCTCTTTAAAGTGGGCAGCTTAATCAGAGCGAGACTAGCAGAATAAGATGGTAAATCAAGTGGGTTAAAGTTTAACCCACGAAGACAAAATAGCAGAAACTGTTTTTACACGGACTCAATAGTATCCGAATGCTTTTTGTATATAGGGTTCCATATTACAGATCCATATTCCAGAACAGGCCTTACAAGCGACATATAAAGACTTTTAGTAACGTAAGGATCATTGAACTCTTCATCCCAGCGTTTTGCGAAACCGAGAATACCACGAACTTTGTTTGCTGTCACATTTATATGTGCAATAAAATTGTGTTTTTATGTTTTGTATGTTCAATAACACCATGTTATTGAAAAAATATTAATTTCAATAACATTTGCCATTAATTTAATACAATATTTCGTTGTAGGTATGTATTACTTTCCCATGCCGGTTATTTCTTTTCATACATGAGTACTTAAAACAAATTTTATCTCATAAACAAAATAGCTGGGGTATGGCTAACGTGACCAGAAGATTTTTCCAAAAAGCGGGACAAGTACGATTGAAAAGCGGGACTCTGAAGAAAAATACGACCAAAAAGCGGGATTCTATAAAATTTCTTGTTTGAAAGCGGGATGATGTTAAAAAAAACTCCATTTCTATGATAATACCAGTATATACATTATTGATGTGTAAACATCTATACGGTAAAAATCTTTTTCACAATACAATCACAAATTTTGAGTAAGATTAATCTTACTATAACGCGGTGTGAGCTGTGTATGAGTGTATTAGTGTAATCATACGGACAACAAGAAGTACAGAGAAACTTAACACCTGCATAGAAATACACTAACACTGGCAAAGGGAGTCTCAAGGTCAAACTCCTGCAGTAAGGTCGTACGCTTGTTGGTTGGTGCTGTGTTGCCGTATTTTTGAATTGAGTGAGTATTTCGGCGTTGCCGTTTTTGATTTTTGCCGGGAACTTCTGGGATTTAGGAGATTTTGTGTCCAGTTTTTCGAGATTCAGACCCGGTTCGTCTCGGATTTTGAAGCCGGGTTTAAAAAAAAGCGGTTTTTCGGTTTTACCGAATTTGTTGCTGAACTTGATGCGATATTTGGCTGACGGTTTATTGACTGCGTTTGTCTTTGACTGTTGGTTATTTTGCTGTTTAACTGCGGTAATTCCAACTATTTGTATTATTTTTTTTTACTTTTTTATGTTTGTACACGCATAACTGTGTCATTTGTGAACCGATTTTTAAAATTCTTTTTTTGTTGGAAAGGGTTTGCCTGCAGTATGGTCCCATAATTTTTTTCGAAAATCGGATGGGGAAAATTTGCTCAACCATGCATAACTCTGTCATTTGTAAACCGATTTTCAAAAATTTTGTTTTATTTGAAAGGGTTTGACAAAAATTGGTCGCAAAATTTTTTGTCGCAAATCGGAGGGGGAAATTTTCTAATAAAGTCTTCTACGTCTTTGAGATTGTCATTCATACTTAACAGCTGCATATAAACACCATCTAGTGCGCAATAGGAGCTACTAATTTTCACTAACATATAATTGCGCTAGCGCTGTAGAGTTCGAAAACCATTGCTGTAAAATAACTACATGCGCTACATTTCAGTAAACAGCTGATTAATAGCTTGTCGATCGCAACAAATACAAAATAATAAAATATTTTACAAAACACCAAAAAAAATTATAACTCTGAACATAAAAAAAATGTTTCATTACTAGATGTTTACGCATCTCCCCTGTGATCGGACTCACATTATTTTTATTTTTTTCTTTTGAATATACGCAACTATAAGGTTCCATATCGTTACTTGAAATGCAAAATCACGTAACTGATAAATAATTCGAAATCGCATTGTTATTTAATTACTGCGTATTACATCAAGGCGCATATCCGTACAAATGTTCAAAGTTCTATCATAAAAATTAACCAAATTAAAAACGAAAAAAGCTTAACTTCTGGAACTTGTAGTGCATACATATTTTATTTCATTTTCTCTTCTATAAAATTTAAAAAAGTAGATTCGTAATTTTGCATTTCAGCTAACGATATGTACTTAGGAATGTACGATATGTACTTAGGAATGTACGATATGTACTTAGGAAGTAAAAACTTAAAAACGTGAACTTTTAGACGTTTTCTTCAAATCGTCATTTATAATTTATCCGTTACGATGAAACAAAAATCTACTGATGAGTTGGCATTACGCGACCTCAGTACTAGCTTAGCCCATATGCCAAATAGTCAGAATGGAGAAAAACAACAAAGAAGATTTGCATAAAGTTTTCTCAAAATATATCCGATAGAATTTTTTTGTATTCTCACCACTGCTACCGGCATATGTTTGGAAGAAATATGTAAATTTTTGTGAACTTTCATCAATCCGGTTAGTTTTGTGCTCCAGTAGCCACTTTTTTTATTTTATTTGTAAAAAGTAGCTTTTGCTGCTCCATGTGTATACTAACTGCTGTGTATTGAGTAACTTGTTATTGAGATAAAATTGTCTACTTTTTATTAAAAATAAGCGTATAAATGTTATTAGAAAAGATATTTACATGGAATAAAAAGTTAATATTGATGAAACTTGGTATTTTAATCAGTTTTGTAATTTTGGCGTTTTTGCCGGACTTAAGCATCTTATGTTTTATATATTCGGCGCAAAATTAGTTTAGCTTTTGGCTTTCAAGACTTTTTCTTAATTTTTTTCGTCTTAATGTAGAAATTTTTAAACTTTTTTCGCTATGCATATGGCCCTAAATATGTTAGAATTAGAAATTTTGAAGTAATGTATTCTTTTATTCAATTGAAAAATTTTCCAAAAATTATAAATTTTAAAACTCGAAAAAGCGGGAGTAAGCGGGATATAAATTCTAGGCGGGATCGAACTCTTAAAAGCGGGATAATCCCGCCTAAGGCGGGAATTCTGGTCAGGTTAGGTATGGCTCATCTGTAGAGATCATTTACGTCCGGAAACCTCGGGTTTTTTAATTTATATATATATATATATATATATATATATATATATATATATATATATATATATATATATATATATATATATATATATATATATATATATATATATATATATATATATATATATATATATATATATATATATATATATATATTTTTTTTTTTTTTTTTTTTTTTGAATTTTTGTTATTAATATAGCGGAATTCTTTATCACAGGATATTTGAAAAAAATAACATATGGAATACCGGGATTTTTGTTATCAAAAACGAAACTTATTTTTTCTGTGTGTATTTATAAGAAATTATATATTATAAAAATGGAGTGTATGTACTTACAACATCCTGCTTTCCACAAAATGTTTTTAGTCCCACTTTTTACTCATATTTTCTTCGGAATCCCGCTTTTTAATCGTTCTATTCCCGCTTTTTGCAGAACCTTCTGGTCCCGTTAGTCTTATCTCAAATGTGGAAATTATATTGGATTTTGAAGAATATGAATACAAAATAGAAATGTTGTGCACTTAAGTCAATACTGTGCTTAAACAAAAGGCAGTTAAATCGAAACTACTATAAAAATAAAATAGCAGTGGTTTGAAGAAAATAATTCCGCAAAGTTATTCATATTACATGTATTAGCAATGAAAATCATGAAAATGCCAAACTAAAAAAGTTGATGAAATCCTAATAAGTATAACAAGTAAGTTGGTAGGTAATTGTAATATGTACTTTCATTATAATTTCTATTACAGTGTAAGCAACCCCTTATTTAGGGGGTTTCCTGCATTAAAATTTTACAAAAATTCTATTTATCCTTGAAAGTTTTTATATGTTCTACTTTAACCCTCCCTCTCTATTTAATTTCTACAATGCAACACGAAACACACACTAATAGAAAGGACAGACAAATCATCATATAGGCAGGCAAGGACAACAACAAGCAAGCAGTTGCAAATTACATTCAAATTATACGAGTTTGTTGAAAGGGCATTTCCCAAAGTTTCCAATTTCAAACGATTCTTTTTCTATTTTGTTTTACTGAACTTAAAGCAAAAACAACAAATAAAAAGTTATTTGAATTCGCATTAAAAAGAACTGCGTCGGCGATATTTTGGTTTCTGTTGTTATTTATCGTGTATTTTTTGTTGTTTATTTGAAAAGTTGAGAGACATCTTGTAGAAGTAAAAAGTTAGTTGAGCTGTTGAAAATAAATACATAAATAAAAAGTTGACATATGTGCGCCTGAAGCAATATTTTTTACGAGTGCTAACAGCAAGGGGGTGGGCAAAACGAGTATGAGCTTATAAACCTTGTATTGAGAGGAAATATAAAACTCTTCCTTCCTACTGTGCTTATACATATTTGGTTGCTCACGCCAGCCTGTCGCTTTTTCTTCAGTACTCCACTTGATTTTTTTGTCACAAGTGTTTCACAATGATGCTTCAGTAGATTACTTTGAATGTTGTATAATTGAAAAATTAATGGAGGGAAATTTCATAACGGTTTCTGTTTTCTTTTTATCATTTCTGCATTTTTTATCTAATGAATTCATCATTAAATACTGTAATTATGAATTTGTTTTGATCAAAAATAATTTCGAATTTTTCTTGTTTTAATGGAGATAAGGAAAATATAGCAACGACCTTGATGTAAAATCCTGGCTTATTTATGAAATTCATTATAGGGTTTTCAAAAGAATGGTTTTGAGAATTTGCGTAACTAGTACCTACAATCATTTTTTCCATTAAGTGTCACACTTAAGAGCATATTCATTAAAAAGGCAACACAGCGGACTAATTTTTCTTGCTTTAATGGAAGAATGAGCATGGCAAAGATTTAAGATGTAAGGCTTTTCACAAGAATGGTTTTGTGAGTTTATGCACCTAGCACAATCACGCGTTTTCATTAAAAAAGAGGTAACCCTGGACCAAAAACCAGAGTGTTACAAGCCTGACAAGTGGAACATGTAGTTCCCAAAATGCTGAATCGATTTTGATCTCCAATGGCACAAACACCGATATCGAGGGTATCTAATATTAAAATTGCAGCGTAAAAATTTAATTTCAATTAACATTTAATTCTACCGAACAAGGCTCTTTAAATCGAAAAACTAGTACATTATGTAAAGGGTGGCGCATAAGTAACGTTAAGATTTATTCAATGTATAACTCTTTTCTTTCTGATCTTTGTGTCTGAATAATCGAATGCTGACTTTCAAAGTAAAATTGAACAACTTTGGTTCTTTGTTCTGTGCTAAGCCTTTCCATCATAAATTTCCCAAGTATTATTTAGTTAATTCTGTAAAGAGACGAAAAAAAAGACTTAAATTAAAAAATGTATTCACTGATCAAATCTTAACGTTACTTATGCGCCACCCTATACATACATACATACTCAATAAAGTCATCGTACACAATTGTTATCTTAAAAGGTAATTAAAAAATAAATAATGAAAAAATTTATTGGCTATAAAACCAAAATCTGCCAAATACTTACTACATACATATGTACATATGTATGTACTAGAGATGTGCGCGTGAGTGAGTTTTCGCTCACGATCACACACGATCACGAAAATAATATTTTTTTCACGCACGCTCACGCACAGCAAATTTTAAGACTCTCACTATCACACACGCTCACGATCAAAATTGATTTGATCATGCACGCTCACGCACGACAAAAGCTTATTACGGAAAAATAAAATCGAACGTTTAAAGATTCAAAAATTTTTTTAGTATTCATATGAAAACGAGTTTTTGGCCCAATGAAATAATATATATGGGTGATTCTCATTTTGAGTGTACATTTTGGGTTTTTTTTAACTTTACCAATTTAATTAATATAAATATAAGAAAGTAGGATTCACGTTATAGTTTTCGCCTTATTTAATGGATCCTAATATAAAACAATATTTTTAAATTGTTTAAAAATATTTGTGTATTGAGCGTTACATTTGCTAGCACGGTTGTTCGGGGAATGATTTTTGCGAAAAAATACCCCACAAAAAGTGAATACAGGGTTTTAAAGTGCTATATATATTAGTATTGCTTCGGCCCATATGCCAAGAAGTCGGAATGGAGAAAAACAACAAAGAAGATTTTCATACAGTTTTCTCAAAATATATCCGTATAAATATATTTGTATTCTCACCACTGCTTCCGGCATATGTTTGGAAGAAAAATGTAAATTTTCATTAATCCGATTAGAAATTAACATCTTTTTACTGAAAGTAAAATATCTTGTTATGTGCTCCAGTAACCACTTTTTTTATTTTATTTGTAAAAAGTAGCTTTTGTTGTTCCATGTGTATACTAACTGCTGTGTATTGAGTAACTTGTTATTGAGGTGAAATGTTCTAATTTTTATAGAAAATAAGCGTATAAATGTTATTAGAAAAGATATTTACATGGAATAAAAAGTTAATATTAATAAAACTTGGTATTTTACTTGATTTCTGATTTTTATTTTTTTATTTAAAAAAAATTTTTTACAAAAAATTTATCAAAAACGATGAAATCGAGCACAATTAATGATTGATATCTCAGAAACCAGAAACGACTTCGCGAAACAGATTTTGGATTCTGAAAGATGTATTCAAAATATATATACCCCATACTTAACAAAATTTTTTTTAAAATGGTCGGTGGGCCAAAACAATACTAAGGTCGCCATATATCTACTATTAAAAAAAATTAATAGCAACCCGACATTCAAAGTTATGACAATTTTTTAACATTGACATGGTGTTTATTGTATGAAAAATATTACCATACTTTCAACGGACACGAAAAAAGCATTGTAAATGAGAATCACCCATATATCATTTCAAAGTGCTCTGAAATATATTTTTTTATTGGTATATAAGATTTTCAAAGCCACTAACCCATTATGAGTGAAAATTATCTCAAAGACTGAGCGATATGGCGGTACTCAAGCGTGTATTTTATTATATAGGGAATCTTTAAAGCTTTCATTTGGTGTATATTTATAAGCTTATAAAATATGAAAGTTATGTGACTTCAAATGTGAGTTTATGTACCAGTTTTTAAAACTCTTTCGTAAAAATACATATTACACAAAAATCTTTAGTAAGCGATGCCGTGGTGCGAAACACAATAGAAGAGAAAATCTTTGCGTCCGTTGTTTCAGTAAATAAGTGATATAACGTATTTCAAACGTTTTGACTTTGTGTGTGATGGGTTGTCTTCACCTTCATATTCAACAGCCACTCAGTTTACAAAAATTTTTCATGAAGTCAGACATGTTGGCAAAAAATGTTTACTGGGTTTCTTTTGTTGTAGACGCACGTACTTGATATGAACTTATGAACTTAAGGCCGTAATAATTCAACTTAAACATATTCTATGATATTAAAGCAATATTTCTAGCACGAAAACAACACATTTGTAACATCACAATAACTCGCGAAGCGATTTAGCTTGTCGGCGGAAAACACCCAGTGTCTATGGCGGGAATCGAACCCACGACCTCTGGAGTGACGGGCTAGCATCGCTACCAATCAGCCACAAAGCACCCCTGATATGGATACCCAGCAACATTTTTTTTGCCGATTTAAGTCTGACATCAGTCAGAAAGTCTGCACAAGATGCCGAATTCGTATTCGAAGACGGTCAGAAAACGTACCGAAAATCATATGAATAGTTGATAATAAAACGAACCTCTTTGTCTGAGGAAATTCTAAGAACTTTGCCGAAATGTCTGAGAGAATTCTCTACGAAGTCTGAAGACTCTTCTGCGGAAACTCTAAAGGAATTTTCGACATGTCTGAACAATGTCGAAAAATGTCTAACAAATCTGTGGTCACAACCCTTAATCGCCTAAGTCGAGTTAGGACAAAATTTAATTTTTGGTGTGATGGACTCCATTCGTGTCTAAATCGCTACCAATTTCTTAGCTATGTAACTTTTTTAAGACGACAATTACCTATAAATAAGTTAAAGAAAAGCAAAATGACGACTGATTGGAGGCGAGTTTTTGATACTTTAAACAGCTCTCCCGAAAAATTTTGAAAACGACTCAGGTGGTTAAGGCTTGTGACCACGGAAATAATTTTCCGATTTAATTCATAGCTTTTACGTCCTTTCGTATTAATGTCCGAGAAATGTCGGATGTAATATTGGATATTTATCAGAAATGTAGCATAAAATTCGCAAATAAAATCAAAATGTTGTAAGACAGAAGAGGAAATTTTTTTCAGCAAGCTACGAAATGGAATTTCGTGAGTGCGTGAAAATTATGCTTTTAAAATCACGCACGGTACTTAATTTTTAAATCACGCACTATTGCGTGATTTTTTTAAATTTAATCACGATCACGCGTGATTCACGCCTGACACGAAAAAATCACGACATTTGCACATCTCTAGTATGTACGTACATCCATCCATACATACATAAGCATGTATGTATATTAGAGCGGTTCAAAAATATCTAATCGTTTAATTTTTTCAAAGCCCGCAACGATATACCTTCAGAGGGTTGAAACAGGAAGGCTGTTGAAAACGAAAGTCTTAGTTTTAGATTGCTCATCGCAGATTTCTATTTTCCATAAAAATTACATAGGGAAAATTTTTTTGTTTTCTTAAAAATGTTGCATCTCACGATGAATCGCTGCATACATATTCCCTGTGGGAAATGTTGTACCAATTATCTTGAACGTACCTGTCTCCTGGCTGGTGAAAATTGGAATGTTCCGAAATGTTCCCGAGTTGTGACCGATGAAAAGAATTATATCTCAACATATCACAAAACTAGAACAAAAATTTTTGAAAATACATTCATTGTACAGCAGATTTTTTTCAAATTAAAATATATATGTTTAAAGTACAGTAATTTAGCTAGTATTAAAGAACCCATCACACGACAAGGAGTTTAAGTTTGGGTCTAGAACCTATCTCTGACTATCTTAATTATGTCAATTGATCCCCTGCAATGACAACGCCTTTTCATATAAAGTTCCGGATCCCGAACTGGTTGCTAGTCCTTGGGAACCAGTCACGTGACCTGTCTTATGACAGGTTCTTTTCCCTCTAGGGCTGGATCATTAATGTACATGCAGCGATGCCAACTTAGTGCTTTTGGCATTCTTTTTAGTGCTTTTTGTTGCCTTAAAACGCCATATTTTTAGCTGTGGTGCTTTAGTAAGAAAATGCGCTAACTTGGTGCTTTCTAAATTTTCCATATATGTAAATATATATGTATAAAATTATATAACTTGACTTGGAAAAAGTTAAAAGTTGAATTTCAGGCGGTGGTAGCAAATGATTCTCACATTAAACCTAAAATTTCTGACAAACAAAATTATCGTGATAGGACAATTTCGGTTACTTAGAAAAGTATTGAAGTCATTTGCCGAATATCTGGGACACTATTTTGAAAGGACATATCTAAAGATTGGAACACTGTTTGCTACAAATAATTCCTGCAGACAAACTAAAAGCTTTCTTTGTGTAGTGTAAGAAAATGTGTAAAAATTTTAAAGTATCAAATAAATAAATAGTGTCGCGACTAGTCGAGAATATTGTAGAGACGAAGTAAAAAAGTTTGGAGATAAGGAAGAATTTCAAATCAGTTCTAAATTATAGTGCTTCCAATTGGAAATTCTCCTTATAAAAGATCATACCTGAAAGCGGGAGTATTGCTTCTCTCTCATATAAACCTGTTAATATACAAATGGGGATTTTTACAGACATTTAATACAACGAAACACTTAACAAAACGTTTAGTGCTTATTTACGCTTCTTTTATCTCGAAATTATGCTTTTTAGTGTCTTTTTAAAATTTTGTTGTGCTTTTTTGCTCCAAAAAAGTTGGCATCACTGTGTACATGCCTTAAGGGCTTCGGCAACACATCAAACTGTTTGGTCAAATTCTGTATGTATTGGAAATATTCAAAATTCATTTGAAAGTAGTTGTGAAAAAGAAAGAACATGTGATTTTTTGGGCGTAAATATTTAATTTTTTATTTAAAAAAAATGCATCCACTCTCATTTAGTATGGGGGTTAACTTATTCATAAGCAGTTTCTCAAATAGTTTTGACATATTTGGCAATAGTGTTATAGGGCTATAAGATTCCACTTTAGTATGGTGTTTTCCGGGCTTAGCTGTCATAGTGATCAATGACATCTTCCATTCCGCAGGATGGCGTTCTATTCGTAAAACAGCATTAAAAATTAATAGAATTATCCTTTTTGCTATACCGGGTAGCTCTATAAACATTTTGTTACCGATTTTATCAACACCTGGGCCTTTCTTCGAATTTAAGTCAGCGATAGCATTTTCAATTTCCCGAATGTTAAATCTCAAAGGAACGACAGCACCAGCGACAACTGGTGGCAGCTCCACTATATCAGAAGGTGTGCTTGGAGTAAATACCTTTTCAAGTGTGTAACTTACAGCGTACCTTGTTAAGCATCAGTTCTTGCAACGCTACTGCGGGGATCTGTAGCGTTGCCATTCTCTTTGACCTCTTCTTTTTTCAGACAATAGCCGTTTCACATCTTCCGAATAAATTTTGTTAAATCTCACCTGTCGAATGGTATAGCATTTTCAGCAGCTTGCCTAATGTTAGTCTCTAAGTGTGTAATAGAGACGTCTATGTCTTCGGGCGTTCTTAGTGGCCAATTTTCCGTGCAATGGGCACTTAAATACGTGTTTTTTTTGGGAATTGCTAAAATTTATGTTTTTAAATTTATAATCGCACTATTTCCCAAAATTAATATTTTACTTATTCAGTAGAATATTAATTTTTTATAAAAACACATTGACATTGATTACTAAGGGGTATTAGCTAGTTCCTATGCGCATTTCAATGGAGCTAAATGCAGATCATCAGGGAACCTTTACCCAAAAATCTCATAGAAAAGCTAAAGTTATTGTAGTAAACTTCTATTTAAATCAATAAGAAGCTTAAACAATATCAAAGCTTAAACTTGAACAAAGTAACAAATGATGTTTTTTATTTTCTTACTTAATATTTTTTATACTTTAGCTAATTAATTGGTGCGTGCAGTAAATTGCAAGTGGGTGATGTTGCTAAAGGTGTCTTTACATGGTAATCCATGTATTACGATATTTCTAAAAATGAAAAAATCTTATCATGTAAACTTATGTATTATCATCATACCAGAAGAGTAAACATGAAAAATATTTTTGTTCTCTTTTTTTTAAGCACGAAAAGAGTTTCATAATATTTTGATTCTACAAAGTCTTTAATACTTTGTATTACCATGTAAAGATAGCTTAAGAGTGAGTATATGGTAATAATAGTGGGTGAAAGGTCTGAAGATAAATCTAAAGAAGCTCCAACTTTATTTATTTCCTTTTACTACTCCGAAGTCAACAACATCAGGAATTTTTTGTCTATCTGTTGGCCTTAGGGTTGCCAGATTTAGATTCGCAAAAAGCTGGACATTGGGGTTAAAAAAGCTGGACAAAGCAACAAAAAGCTGAACATAAAAAAATTGCTAGAAATTGGCAGTTTTTGTTTCATATTACATATAAATTTTTTTCAAGCATGATTGTTAAAGATTGGCTGATGAGTTGGCATTAATTAGTACCAACGAAATGCAGACATAGAGATTCGTTTAACCCACAAAAAAGAAATATTGGCGAATATGGAGTTACATTAAGGTCAAGTAACTCAATAAGACGATTTTTTGATACAGTGATATTTCTATATCAAAACTGCAACTAAAATATTCATTCTTTGTATCGACGATCAATCATTGTGCATAAAAATACGTTTAATTACCGAACCGTCAAACGCGATATTTCTCCCAACAACGAGTAAAATATACTCAATTTCTATTCAGTTTCTAAAATAAAAATTACAAAATAGTATATTTCAGTTCTAAGTTCCCTCCCCCAAGATGGATCCACGGCTGATTCTGAGCAATATAAAAATTGTCATTTGTTTTAATTTTTATTTTGTCACAGAGCTTAGAATAGGGTGTAAAATTTACACTGCAAATTAAAAATTAATTAAAAATAACATTAAATTAAAATTTTTAAAAAGCGCCGAAGAAAATGGAGGATAACTTCAAGACGGCTGAACCGATTTTCTCAAATATAGCTGAGAAGATATTAGAAAAAAGTCACCTTTCAAAAAAAATAAACTTAATTAAAATCGATCCAGCCGCTTGGGAGCTACGGTGCCACAGACACAAAAATTCAAGAGGATGCAGCTAGAAAAGAGGTGATAACTTTTAAACGGCTGGACCGAATTTCTTCAAGCATAGCTAAGAACACTCTCGTTCAAGTCAGCTTTCAAACAAAACAAACTAAATCATAATGGATCCTGTCGTTTACAAACTTATAATAAATACTCCTCTTTTTTTGTCGGGGGTTAATGACAACACTTTTGCAAAAGTTATTGTTGTGTGCTAACTAATAATTTAATTATATATGTAAAGTAATAAATAACATGGATATTTTTTCGAAAATTTCTATTTAGCTGGACAATTTTAATTTTAGCTTGAAACTGGACAAGCAGCAAAAAAGCTGGACAATCCAGCCAAGTCCAGCCCGTCTGGCAGCCCTAGTTGGCCTGTAAGTTGGCTGACCACTTGAAATAACATTCAAACCCATTTTAGTAATTGTGTCCAACAAAACGCAATCTTTAGGAGTGATTAGCCACGATCCGCAAAACGTATGATTAGCATTGTGGTCACCGGCGGCCAAACAACGTGGGCCTAGTGAATTAAAAAATCTACTATATTGACTTTCTGTAATAGAATACCTGAGATGAGAGTAAATTTATGAAATCGCCAGGCTTTGATAAGCATTTTCAATGCAGATGTTAGTTGCTAGAAGATAGTCTTCACAATGATCACCCATTAAGTAGTGTTTTAATCGTGATTTTAGTAGTACAGCCGTTTAAAAAATGCTTCTAGCCGTCAAATGCGTCTCAGAGATAAGCATTATATCAATTTTTTTATCCATCATGAAGTATTCGAGTTTGTTTTTATGTTGGCGGATGCCGTTTGCGTTCCAAAAACAGATGTTTAAGTTCATGGTTTGCTTAATGCAGCCTTCAATAATGTAGACTGTATTTTCAACATTTTCTGCATCATGAAGGTCATGTTGGTTGTAAAAAAATTTACTTTTTGAATTAGATTATATATTCAACCCTCAAGGCATCATTAGTCTTTACTTTGTTCCGTTACGAATCAGCTGACTTGTTTTTGTTAATAAAAAATTTGTACAAGTCGTTAGTTTTTCTGTTCCGTTCTGTTGCCGATGAGGCTGTTGAAAATAGAATTTTACTTCGATTTCAAAAATGTTAAGTTATAATTTACCGAAATCGGATAAAAACTAAAAATGCTATAATAAAAAAAAGAAAACACTGGCATTAAAATTTAGTAAAAAATGTACTAGTAAAAAACAAAATAAAAAGATTATATATATAATTTTTTAATAAATTTAAATGCTTATACTTTCGTTTTTTCATTATAGCATTTTTACTTTTTATCAGATTGCGGTCCATTGTGACTTACATTTTTTGAGATCGAATTGACCATGCAATAAAACTATGGATTTTATTATTATTTGTGGTACAAATCATCTTCCGAAATGATAACAACCCGAGAAAATCATTAAACATTTCATAAAAGTTTAAATATGATCAACTATAACCCATTTTTTATCCGATCAAAGCAAATGATCCGCTTTTCGAAGTCTTTTGAACGAAATGGAAATAATAATAATTGAGTTTGCCTTTTACTCTAGATGGCGGTTTAAAAACAAGTTATCTGGACAATGGCCGAACTGAAGAAGAAAATATTTTTCACGTGTTCAGCACATCCTAATTGCTTTTAAAAATACATTAACAAATTTAAACATTTCAAAAATAAAAAAAATTGAAAAGCAGTGTAATTGTTTGGGCCATCTTTTGCTCTATAACTCCGAAACTAGAAGAGGCACTAGCATGAAACTTTTCGAATGTGTGGAAAAGAATTTTATAGCTGACATATACATATTTTTTTTAATTTTTTAAAAAACTGTTTTTTGAAATGTAGACCTTTGTACATAGTTTTAAAAGCATTATTTTAAGCTGCAAAATAACATCAAATAAAACTTTTTCAGCTTTGAAGTTTAGAACGAACTATACGTTTTTTATGACCACTTTAGTAAAATTTTCATGATAGTATATTTCAGAAACGGGAGGGGTCCGAGGTCTGAAAATTTAAATTGTTTTAGTACCTTTAATGGATAACATTTATGGCGAATATCATCGAAATCGGAGTTGGTGTTTCCGAAAATCGCATTTTTGTCGATTTGACATGGTTTCTCTTATCGTTTTTCATTGCGAATGACCATTTAAGATCTGTGACGGTTTAAAATGGTTTAACAACTAAAAAACCCAATTGCATAAAAAGTGAAGTTTTAACAAAAAATCTAAAACCAAGCTGTCTGTGTACGAAAACTGAAAAGAAAACAAATAAAAAATAAATTTAAAAAATCAAAAAGCCCGACTGCGTAAAAAAACTAAAAGAAAAAAAACAAGTCCAGTGTGCGGAACATAGCGACTTTTACAGTCGGGAAGCATTAAAAATCGAATCTTCAAATCTTCGCAATAATGGTTAGCGGATATAAAAGTCGCTATGTTCCGCACACTGGACCTGTTTTTTGTTCTTTTAGTTTTTTACTCAGTCTGGCTTTTTCATTTTTTAAAATAGAGCTTTGACTGTGAATAATTTTGGAATGACACAGTTTAGCACAAAATGTTTTGAGACGCTTTTTGTAGCATGTTAAATTTTCTATAAAAATACATGTGTACGAACCATATATATATTGGATCATTAGTTCGTGATATATATTTTTAAGTAAAGAAAATATTTACCCATGTAATTTGTATGGAAAATAGAAATCTGTGATGAGCGACCTCTAAATATTAAAATTAAGAGCTCCGCTTTTAACAGGCATCTTTTCTGAATCACCGAAAAGTATTTCACAGCGGGAAAAAAATTCGATTTTTTGAACCGCTCTAATGTATACATACATATATCTTTAAGTCCATTGCACAAACAAACAAAAATACTAAATGAAGCAACTAATCCATGCAGAGTTAAAAATACTAAGTAAATAGAAAAGCAGACATCATCAATGGTTTTAACAGCAGGTTGTCACTTCTTACATCATCATCATAACTTCTTTCGTCACAAAATACCATTTCACAAGTGTTAACATCAATTTAAAATCGATCATACTAAAAGGCCTCATTAAGTCAAGAGGGTGACGGCAACATCGACAACAAACATTAAACGAAATCAGGGGTGAGTTGAATGTCTGCATGTTCAATTGAAAAAGGGGAATATAACAATTTATTTGAAGTATCAGGCAGCTGTTCCCAATCAGCAGACTACCAAGATATTCTTACCAAATAATATTCTATCTTCAGATCAAAGAGTTGAAGAAAAATATGTTGAAATGAAAGTTTAAGAATTTAAAAGAAAAGATATGTAAATAGAATACCCATTTAAATAACTCTTGATTTTTATCCTTTACTTTTGGTATAAAATCATGATATTACTATCAATGAAATTTTCAAGTCGAAAAATAAGTAATATTTCGAAATCTATACATATAACATAATTCTTTGAAGAAGAACAAATACCAAACAGGCACTTGGACGTGGTACTTGCCACTTTTTTAAATGTAATGTTAAAAATAGACGAAAGAATACTTAAATTTTTTGGGTCTGGCAATGCTAATTTCTATAATCAGAACATTTATATACTTTTCGAATGTACTAATATGTAATGAGAAACCGAGAAACGGACAGGTGGTCAGACGTGTAGTCATACAAAAGAACATCGGGTCCAAACTGCAAATCTCTATCTGAATGAAATATTAAGAACTTTAGCTCAATAAAAATTATAGGATTTCTATTAAAACATTTTGAATATAAAAATGTTTTAACTTTTATATAAAATCAAACAAAAGATTTCATAATTCCCTACATTCCGCATAATTTTACAAATCTGTCATTTTTTCCATGCATGAACATTTCCAGAAAAATCCCTACAGAAAGGAAAATTCCCTGCATCCAACATTACTGCATATACTACGATACGTTTTACCGCTATGAAATATCTCATTTCTAAAGGCCGTGTCAGATACAACTTTGTCGCTTTGCGTGACGTTTCTAACTTTGATAGAAAAGTGTAAATCAAAAGGTGTATGACACAATGAAAACTTTGACAACACTCGCGCATTGATCGTTTACCAAAAAAGTAGTTGATAATTTTGCTATTTATATATATATTTTTTATAAAAATAAAAGTCAATTATGTTATTTTACGATTTATTATAAATAAATAAATGCCACATACATATTTAACTCTTATTAAAACAGATTCAAACGCGCAATATGTTTCGTTTGGCAATATAATAAAAGAAAATTATTCCAGCTGATTGTCAAAGCAAGCAAAAAGATGAGAGTTGCCGAACTTTTCGCTTCACGCTGCGTTAAAAGTGCTTTATGTAGCATGTTTCGTATAAGTATGTACATTTCATCTTAGATGTCAAAGCGAATCTGTAACGCAACGCGAAGCAAAAGTTTTATCTGACATGGCCTTAAGGGAAAATAGAGAAAAGCGAAAGTACGTAATTTTACTGATAGAAATGATAATGGAAAGTAACAAGCACTCTTATACAATTTTTTCTGATAACTAACACTGATGTTTGCATGAAAACTGATATGTAACATCTAAATAACGGAATGCCAACACAAAAAATATTATAACCAAAAAGTTTTCAAACAAAAGTTTGTCTGAAAATAAATTTCATTTTCATTAAATGTTCTTTACATAATCAATTAATTGTTTGTTTGACAACATACACACAAATAACAATAACAACCATGATAGCAAAAGGAATGCGATTATACCAAGTTTGTTTACTGAAGATTTTTGATTGAATCAATTCGTTAATGTCGTTGCATTATTTCTCATTAATTTTTTTAGTCTTTAGATAAACATTCACATTTGAACACATTTAACACGGTGAAATTTCATAAATGCTTAATGGATAATAATGAACCAGACAAAAGTTTTGTTTGATATCTTACAAAAAATCCAGGCAATATTTTTTTGATTACGTAAACTATTTTATTTAATATATGTGTCGTTTATTGTAAAAATGGAGTAACTCCATATATTTAATAAATACATATTTTTGTAAAATTGTATCACATTTAGTCATTTCTTTCGTAGTAACAGTGAAGCAACTCCAATTTTTGCACCAAAACCCCATAGATGGCGTTACTTGTTTACTCGCGGAAGTAAAACTGCAAAATATTCACTATAAAAGGCTCGTTTTCTCGAAATTTAATTACAAGGATATAATTCATTGTTACAATGAACCAGACATTTGTTAGTATTTTTAGACTTATTGTTTTATAAATTCATACAAAAATATTGTTTGATATTTTTCAGAAAATCCAGTAAACCTTTTTGTTTGATTTAGTAAATTGTTTTTTTTACAATTTGTAAATATTTTTAGATAAATTGTTTTATAAATTCAAACACTTTGTTCAAAAATACGTTTTTTTTCAATGAAATTGTTGAGATATTTTTGTCTATATTTACAAATTTGTTTGTAGGTCCGGTCATAGACAAAATATTTACTATTTCATTGAATTCCTTTACAGAAAATTAATTTTAGTTTTTTCTGTGAATGGACACTGATTAGGGAGGGGGCATAGCGATCTCCGAAAACAGCAGACATACATGTTTTCAAATTCGTTTTATTCTTCATTTAATTTTTGTTTGCAGTGTTCCAACAAAGCTTCCAGATTTGGCGATTTTTTGGAAAAAATAACACTGACGATTTTTGCCCTAAATTTGACGACTTTAGAAAACTAAAAGTTGACAACATTTGTTTGTTGGCAATATTTTTACTCTACGTCTCCACGTAGCAATATTTATTGCGGAAATTGGCAAACTTCATATAAAAAATACAACATAAAAACAATAATTTAATTTTCAATATGGAATTTGACATTTGCAGACAATAAAAATTGCTACGTGGAGATGTAGGGATATCGTCTTCTTCAATCAATTGCAATGTAGCGTTATCTAAAAGCCACTATATCTAACAGTGTGTATTAAGCATGTATAGTCTACATTACCGCAACATACACAGCGTCTAATTACATTGACAAATGCCAGACAAAATATTTTTGCAATGGTCACTCGACACCTTGTGAATCAATCGGCGGCCGTTGCATAAGTCACTTGAACAATTTCTCGTATTTTACTTATAAAAAGATCTTATACTGGTACACATTTGTATGCACTCGTAGAAGCTTACAAACTGTTACGACAGGCGCAGTATGTCCACCTTGGAAAACTAAAAGATACTCAAACTGATATTTAAAATAAATAAACGATCGTATGTCTTTTAGTTTCCCACAATTTAGAATTAATTATTAATGTTAAGAAACCACTCCATCATACGTTTTAGGAACTGTCTAAAATTTATGATTGCCTGACAAAATATAAAATAAATATATTATAAGAATAGAAATATATTTTGAGTGAAGTTCTAGAAGTCGCTCATTTAAGTCGTCTAGAACTTCTCATATGTAGTAAATAATTAGAGCAAAATTTATTATTAGCAATTTGTTTTCAATTTGAACTTAGGAGCAGGGATGCCAACTTAGCCCTTTTCGGGCTAGATTTAGCCCGTTTTTAGTTACTCAAAACGCGAAAAAAAATTTCTAGCCCCAAACAAAATAACGCGCAAATTTAGCACTGTTTACAATTATTTTTTGGCCCTTTTTTAGCCCCTTTATACTTTTTGGTCAATATGGGTACATTTTTCGTTTTTGCTAACATCGTTTTTACTCATTTTCTTTTGATAGTTCGCTGTACCAGTAATAATAAGAAGAAGAGTCTAGAACAATGTTCTATATTTTTAAAAATTGGATGTGATTTTAAGTTGGTTAAAAAATTTAAACGTGCTTTAAAGTTAGCCCTTTTTGCGCTTTTTCAAAATATTTTACTGGATATTGCTTTATACTTGTCTTTTTTCAATTTAGCCCCTTTTTGAAAAAATTTTGCGCTTTTTGGGTTCCAAAAAATGGCATCACTGCTTAGGAGCTCCATTAGCGAGCTTTAAGCGAATAAAGAAATATTTAAAACAAATAAAAATATTTTACTTTATAGTAACGTACTTTTTTCGCCCAACGTCTTGGACAACTGGCACCTTTGAAATCTCGTTAAAAATTTTAAGAGCAAACGCAATGCACAGAACTTTCGGAGCTATCAGAGATCGTTCTGGGTGACCTGCAGTGATGCCATTAGGATACGAAATTAAATTTTTGTCGCTTACGATCATTTGGCGGTAAGGGGTCGATATGTTAAACGTTAAAAACGGATTTTGAAAATTTTTTCACAATGTATCTCTTTGGGAAAAAATTTATCTTTTTGGAAACTAAAATATATCTTTCTCGAAATTTCACTGGCAACACTGGTGACCTGATCAAGTATTTCAATGCGACGGGTTGGATCTAGTACCTACCACCGAATTTAAGATCTGGGTTCGGACCTATATAGGTTGACACTTACGAGTGGAGTGGTCTGTCAAAACGGAATCTTAGTGCTCTTCCGCACTAGCAAAGTTTACTTTGCAAAGTCTTGAGTAAGTATGAGAGAAGGGAAAGAAGAATGGGGGTTAGTATAGACTTTGATGTTGCTTTGTTCTTCGTTCGTCGTCTATACATAGTCGTATAAACAACAACAAAACAACACAAACTTTGCAAAGTAAACTTTGCGTATGCAGAAGTGAAAGAAAGTTTAAGGGAAAATTTAAAAAACTTTATCAAAGTAAACTTTGATCGTGCGAAAGGGGACTTATTTATTCTACTTGAATGCTTGTACGTAGCAGGCAGTCACGTAAGCCAACGAACCAACAAAACGCAATACACGCATCAAAGTCGCTCGTCAAGCATGCCAAAAAATCCAAAATTTTTTTTTTCATCCAAAATCATGAGAATATCTTAAATTAATTTAGTATATATGTTTCGCCACCTGAAACGCAAAACGCTCTAAATTATAAATAAATTTACAGGAGAGGCAATAAAGATGCTAAATTATGTAATTGGCTAGGTAGTTTTTTTTATAGATTTTCTTAATTATTTCACAATTTTTTGGGGAAAGTCTGATCTTCAAAGTATGTATGTATGTTAAATACATCGGAATTTATTAAAAAGCCGATTAGAATTTTTTGTTAGTTACGGCTTTTTGCGTTTTACGTAACGGCATATTGCTTTAAAGTGATATTCTACATGAGGATTTTTGACAATTCCGATTAATCATTTTGAAGATTTTTTCTCAAAAATTTGACGATTTTACCCCGAATTTATTTCGAGCTATGATGGGGTCCAATTTATGTTACTTTTTTTGTTTATTGTATGTTACTTTTTATTGTTATGATGTTTCAACCTACAACTGAATAATACTTAATAACCCAGTAACAAATTTTTAGATTTTTCGAAGCATGTGACGAACGGATGCTCTTGTGTAAGCCCTTTCTTGATGCTTGTGCTACCACATCTCGCTTACAGGGAAGAACGTTGTATTGCAAAGACTTTGAAATCAGTACCAAAATATTTATTTTTGAAGTTATTGTAGTTCCAAGGGGAAATTCTCCATATCAAAATCATGGCTCTTGTAAGCAGAAGTATTGCGTTTCTCCCTTACAAACCTGCTTATATGCAAGCTCCAATTTTTACTGGGAACTTACATTCAGTTCAGGTAGTCTGTAAAAGGATTACTTTTTTTTAACGATGCAAAGGATTAACGATTTTCCACACACAGTTGTGCATTTGGAATTTTCATTAAAAATGAACAAAAAAAATCTGTTGAAATTTCATCATCCTAACGGTACATTGAAAATAATCCATGCAACGTTTTACGAAGAAATCTTTCGTAGTTACTTTTTTCGTAGAATAATCGATCATTTCGCACATACATACATATTACGAAAAAAGTTTAGGCAATATTTTTTGAAATTTTCGAAAGTAACGAAAATCTTTCGTAAACATTATTTATTATAAATTGACATATTTTTCGGTTGCAACTAAGTAAAAAATGTTTAGCTCTTATAAAATAATCAAGGTATATTTATTTAACAGGTAAAATTAGTTCTACAGCTGATAGTTTTTATTTTTAAATTTCGGATGTCAAACAATTTTTCATTAAAGAACCCAGTAAACATTTTCTGTCGAATTCGGTCAGAGTTCAGTCTGAAGTCGATCAGACAACGTACAAAAATCATAAAAGTAATTGGTACAAAAACGGACCTCTTTATCTGAAGAAATCCTTAGAACTATTGCAATTTGTCCTAGAGACAAATAATATCGAAAGGATGTCTGTCAAAACAACAAAAGATGTTCACAGTTTTCTTATAATTTCAACAACCTGTCGTAATAACGGCAAGGAAAAGCGTCACAAAAACTATAAATTTCTGAAAAACTGTAAAGAATTAATACACTTACAGTTGTTCAATGAAAGTCGTTAGCTAATTTATAAAATTGTTTAGAATATGGTCAAACTATTCTGCTAAAAGATAATTGTTTTTTAAGAAAATGAGCAGAAACGTCTTATTAAACAATTCAGAAAACGGCCAGAAAAAGTGCCGACTATTCGGCACTTTTTCTGGCCGTTATATTGTATGGAAATATTGTATGGAAAATTTGCAAATTACAAAAGCAAAACAAATTGAAAATCTCTCAACGGTTAGGATTCGTTTTAACATCGGACATATCGATAAAAATTGTTCACTGGGAAGCTATTATGTGCTTGTGTTGAAAGTAACCTTGGAATGAAAGCATCAACAGTGGTAACGCTGTTTGGTTTTGTACTTTATTTGATTTGACATCTGAAGTATATGTGTACCGGTTGAGCCAAACATTTTTTTATTTGTTTTTTTTTTTTATTTATTTTCATACATTTCGTATATTTTACAAAAGAATTTCGTGGTGCGAAATAACGATATATGTATTTCGTAATATATACGAGTAGTTTAAACTCTAATAGATTTAAAACGAACTTTAAAAAAAGCGTGAAATTTTACAATATTAGTAGCATTTCCAAAATTTTTCTTTTTTACTAGCCGCGTGCCGTTTTCAACTGACTATTTTTAGAATAACTCGAAATCCGGCTTTTTCGAAAATTCCGGTTTTTGCATACTCTAATTAGCATGTCAAAATTAATTACTCAAACACTAAAGAACTTTTTTGGAATACCGATTTCTTACACTTAGAGTTATGCATTAAAAATTAGACAAATCCGCCCACAGGCACGGTTACTTGTCATTAGTTATATTGACGCGACATTGGAAATCTTGCAAGCCTTACATTTAAGGTATAAGATGTGAGTTTTGTATGTAAAACACTGCGAGGAAAATTTTTGTGGAATATTTCAACCCTCACTCTTCGTGTTATTTTTGTGTCTTTCTTAAATAGAGGGCAAAAAACTTCCTTTCAGGGGTGACAGAGCGGTCTGAAATGTTCTATATAAATGTTGCTCTTGGTGTTTTAAATAAAAGTGCTGAACACATCTTATAACTTAAGCGTAAGGCCTAAAAGATTACCTATGCCAAGTAGTAATTGAGGGGCTTAAAAGCAAGGTTGGCAAGGTTGGTACAATTGTACCACTTTTGGTACAATTCGGATTTTAAAAGTACAATGATACACCAATTGCTTATTTAGAACAATTAATTATTTTTCTAGTTTTTTACAAAACTTCCTTATTGCAGCTCTTTTATTGTGATAAAATATTCGCGTATGTTCTGTAATCAATGCGTAATTAAAATGTGATGAATGAACAAAGCGTTGTTGTTATAAATAATAATTTGAAACAACAATGCTTTGTTAGTACCGCACATTTTAATTCCGCATGGAATACAGAACACACACCCGATATTATAATTTTCGTCCGCTCGTACAAATGCTACTTTTCTGAATTGAAATACAATTTTTCGAAGTATTGAAAACAAAGCTTGGCTTAAAAGTGGTCAATAAGTTTAGCTCACAAAACGTCTATAATTTCTGAGCATTATACATATTAGTCTGAATTTTATTAAGTTGTCTTTACGTCTCTCATGTTCGGCTAAGAGCAACAGTAGTGTCTCTCCTTCTTAGCCGAGGGTGGCCTCTAAAGTTGATGTAGAACAGTCTTCTAAAACCCTTCAAATTTAGCCTATTTTGACATTAAAACATCTAAATGTAAAAGTTTATGTAATATATAGTTTAATTTAAGTAAATTAACTTGATTCAATTTCAATTTTCGTACTAATATCCATACCTGAATAAAGCGAATACATACAACCCAATTTTTAATGTTATAAGTTTTTAGTGTATATCTTTGTGTATGTACATGGCATTTTACAGCCCAAACGGCAGGTCCGATTTTGATTTCTTTGATAGGTGTTTGAAACAAATTGGTCCAGCCGTTTAGAAGTTATAACCTCTTTTTTTAGCTGTATCCTCTTGAATATGTGTGTCTGTGGTACCGTACCTCCAAAACGGCTAGACTGATTTTATTTTGGTTTGAAAAATGATTTCATCCAAAATCTTCCAGGGTGGGGAAAGTGCAGTTAATACCAGCTTGAGAGTGATTTAATTCTCGTATTTAATTTTCACGAAAAAGTTATATATATAAGAATTAAACAGAGCCACCTGACAAGTGGTGATAAGCAAAATACACGTGAGCACTGACGATGGAAGTGTAGCGGCTTCCGAAAGTGGCGCTACTCTGTCCTGCTGTGTACGTTGAAAAATTAAGTTGATGTCAATTTTTTTCCTTGTTCCTTGGAATATTAATGACGCCCAATTCTTTCTGAATATAACGTTACGACCCTTAGCCTAATAATCAATTTGGATTCACTTCCAGCGTAAGTTTGAAGAAAATCGGTCCAGTCGTTTGGAAGTTATCATCCATTTTCTTAGGGGGTTTTTTTTATTTTTAATTTAATATTATTTTAATTACTATACAAGTTATTATACATTTTTATGTTATAAAAATATTAGTTTCCGTAAGCACGGAAAAAACACAATTATTTGCACGAGTACCGCAAGAATTAGTAATCATTGTTTTGCATTATTACGATTCAAGAGACAAATAAAAAAGTACAGCGTTGCCATCCTATAGCTTAAAAATACGTTAAATCGTTGTTTAGTTAAAATACTAATTATGAATGCGAATTTTTCATAAAGCTTTTTTAGGACTAAAATATTTTTTAACTAAACTTTATTTGAAACCTGTCAGAAGATTTTTCTATGAATATGGCCGTAAATATTTATTTATTAATTGAAAAAAATATTATAATTGAAAATTATATTTAAAAACTAAAAAAAAATTAAAAATCGTTGGAAAACAGCTTTTGTTTGTGGCTATTATCAGTGTCAAATTTCATAAAAAGAAGAAAATTCGTGAAATATAAAAATCCATAAGAATTTTTTTGTTCAACTTTTTTTAAAATTGTGAGTTAACATAACATAGCAAGCAATATTGCTCCATTATTCTACCGACGTTTTCTGTCTTATTTAGGGTTTGAGAATCGGGAGTTCAAAGGCGAGAATTCCGAAGAAAAACCTAGCTAATATTACCGGGAAATTTTTTGAAATTTTTCCAGGAAAACGGGAAATTAAAAGTACACATTATTTCACAAATATATGGGCGCATATTCATAGTCAAAACAAAGTATACTTTAAAAGTTTAAAACCAATATTTTGTATGCAAATACTGGTCTTAAATTCCTAGAGTATACTTTGTTTATGACTATGAATATGCGCCATGGACTTTATTTCACATATATATATATATATATATATATATATATATATATATATATATATATATATATATATATATATATATATATATATATATATATATATATATATATATATATATATATATATATATATATATATATATATATATATATATATATATATATATATATATATATATATATATATATATATATATATATATATATATATATATATATATATATATATATATATATATATATATATATATATATATATATATATATATATATATATATATATATATATATATATATATATATATATGTGAAATAAAGTCCATGGCGCATATTCATAGTCATAAACAAAGTATACTCTAGGAATTTAAGACCAGTATTTGCATACAAAATATTGGTTTTAAACTTTTATATATATATATATATATATATATATATATATATATATATATATATATATATATATATATATATATATATATATATATATATATATATATATATATATATATATATATATATATATATATGTGTATATATATATATATATATATATATATATATATATATATATATATATATATATATATATATATATATATATATATATATATATATATATATATATATATATATATATATATATATATATATATATATATTTATAATCATTCGAATAAAATTACATAATTATTTTCTTGTTCGAACTGCCGAATAATTTAAAACTTTTTTTCGAATATTCGAACAGACAACGAAACGTTTTCATTCGAATAACAACTTTAAACCCATGATTTTAATATATTCTCTCACTACCCTGCGGTAAATATATGAGTAATGAAAATGGGAATGGTAAAAATATGCCTGAGTCTGAGCGGTGAAAAGAGATTATATGTATCACAAAGTTATAAAAAAAATTTTGCGAAATATTCTGACTATAAAAGGAAATTTTTTTCCAAATCAAAAATATTTTTTTATGTACAGTAATTAAACTAGTATTAAAGAAACCAACACAGGACAAGTAATGACAACGTCATGTAAGTTACTGGTCCCTTTTTTATAAAGTTCCGGAACTCAAACCGGTTGTTAGTTCTTGGGAACCTGTCACGCACGTGTCTTGTCTTGTGACAGGTTCTATTCCCTATAGAGTAGTTTCCATCTTCAGCCAAACTTCTTCCTACATATTATTTCTTCGATTGATTCGTTCGAACAAAAATGGAAAAAAGTTGTTCGAATATTCGAACAATTCTTATTTCAATAACAACACTACTTATAGCGATTATAATAAGCCATAAAAATTTCAATATAAAATACATGCAAAACATTCCTAGTGTATTGTGGAACTAGCTGCTCACAAAATAAATGGTAAAAAGTATATAACTGCCAAGGTACTGATCAGAGTTATTTGAAAGTTGATACCAATGGATGAAGGGCTACATTTGCACACTATAATTTCCAAAAATGTGCAGAATATGCACTAGCAACTCTACAGTGGGCTAAAACTAAATGAATCGCATGTGAAAATCTTTATAAGTCTTGTAACTTTCGCAAATTTCAAACAATTGTAAAACTTTGAATATGTGTTTGTTCAGCTCAAAAATGCGATAAAAAAACTTGAACATTACATACTCTGCTGCCTTTCATAATTTAAGAGATATTTGAGTGCAAAAATTTATTTTCCACTTTTAGCTTTATTTTTTTCGCCAAACCAAACATGTCTTTTTCATCTTAATAACGCCTATAATACAGAAGCATGTTTTGAAATCGGATTAAAAACAAAACATGGCCGAAGTGCCTTGCTTTGAGACTTCATAGCTCCGCTCCTGAGCAAATAAGATAGCTGATATTTTAAACATAAATAGAAATATTCCTCTGCTATGTCCGTTAGAACTATCGGTTTAGAAATGCCTGATTTATGTTGCAAATAGTTTGATTCTGCCTCACTGTGCAGCGTGTAATTATTCATGCTATTAAAATTAAAGAGGTAGCCAAAAATTCATATACATAAAAAATTATAATCGTTAAAAAATATTATGTTGTAGTTACATACGTGAGCTGATGTTTTTTTTAATGTATTGAAATCTTTGGAAGATGGAAGCAAAAATGCTTTGAGAACCACTGCATTCGGGTATTTATTATTATTATGGGCATAAGACACAATAGTAATTATTCATAACATAATTGTAAATGATTACAACAAGTATTTCAAACTTAATAGTATGCAATTCAAATGTTTGGAAGGAATCTCCCATAAGGTAAAGGCGTTTTATATCAGCACGATGTTCTTGTGGTGTTTGTTATAAAAATGACATACAAACAACATAACATTAGGGGGTCCGTTATTTGTATGGGAATTTTTTTTATAAAAATGCTCAAGTCGCACCCCTCAGAAAGTTGAGGCTTGGTGCAAAATTTACTCTCCAGAAATTTCACGCTCCTTGGACCACGCCTTCCTGTACCGACTTAGGCCCAGGTCACGTAAAGAGCGGCAGAGCGGCAAAAAATTAAAACATATGTAATACCGTTGAAGTGGCGACGCAATGACCGGTATTTCTAAGCGGCAGAGCGTCATTTTTGAGCGGCAGAACTTGTTCTAATTTTTAATTCGTTTCTGAGCGGCAAAAAGTAAAAATGGCAAAAATTACCTGAAGGTTTTCAAAATATTAATGCCATTCATGGAAAAATGCTGCAAATTTTGAAAAATTTTAATTTAAGGTGAAATCAAAAACTTTATGCATGTTTTTTAATATATAAAAATAAAATCATATGTCAATATTGCATTGAAAACATTGATAAATTATCCAAATAAATTATCAAACCATTCATTAATAGACGTGTTTGCTTAATTTTCCAGTAGTATTTATCCAGTAAGTTTTAGTTAAAAATTGTTTTACTGCAGCTTCCTTTGAAAAAAGTTTTGAAATAATCTTTAGATAAAATTGCACAATAATTACAAAAAAAATTGTTTGATCCAAAAAAATTTATTATTATTAACAATGGCATTTTAATAACTAACCGCTCCGAAATGCCGCTCAGTAATAATTTTTTATGAAATTTTTTATTTTTAGACTCAAACTTTTTTGATATCTCTGAATCTAATGGGCGGATTTAGAAACAATGTTCGCTCGGCATAAAGATAATTTTGTTGCCAAATTTATTTTTTTTTCTTTCTTACTAAATAGCGCGAAACCTTTTCCAGTTATGCTAATATATTTCGTGCAAGTGCCTTAATTTTTTAAATAACGGTATATACCGAAAACTAGAACTGATGAAGAAAATTGGAGTGCAGATTCGCATTCAGTTGTCCAAATAGCAAAAGCAACAACATTAATTTCTAGGGAACGAAAAAGTTGACCGAAATTTGTAAATTTATGGGCTTTTTTGTTATTTTGGTAAATAGTTACATAGTAAAAATAAGTTTCGTTTTTTTGATATTCAATAATTATTTTTAAAAGAAAAAAATATAAATTAAAAAATGTTGACATGGCTGGGATACGAACTCGAGCTTCCCGGACGTAAAGCATACTATCTGCAGCTGAGCCATAACCTTGCTATTTTTTTATGAGATAAAACTTGTTTTAAGTACTTATTTTTTTCAGTAACATGGTTCTATTGAACATAATTATTGTCTATTTTTTCTGTGTATGGGCTTTTTCGATATTTTGCTGTTGATTTTGTTATATATTGAGGGTGCTTTTGACTGTGTGGTTAGCGTGTTTGATTACAAACCCTGAGGTCTTGAGTTCAAGACTAGTTTCAGGCAAGCCAACAGCATCATGCATTTTTCTCATGTGCATTGGTGTGTTATTGTGTCGGTTGTTGTTGGACTGTTAAAGTGATGAAGGCATAACACTGATCACTTTGGCAGTACCGGCAGCGATTAATACTAACATATCCTATGTACTTTACAGCACCCTCCTTCGTCGGTATTTTAGCATTACCGTCGGCGAAATAAAAGAACAAATAAAATGGCTACACAGCTTAAACAAGTCAATGCCTCTACTTGGTACCAGAGGGGCTTGCAACACTGCTCTACAAAAAACGCGCAATAGCAGAGTTGTAAAGTAATTAAGCTTTCCATCTCTCTTCCACTACACCACCTGTTCTCTCTGCACTATCCCTTTCCCAAAGAAAGTAATACATTAATTAATTAACTGGTAGGCATTAATTGACTGATTGTGTTACTTCTCTTTAAAAAATATATATACGATTTAGATAAAAGGCAAAAGCTGTTGGAAACTTCACAGACAACTTTTTAAAAGAAAATTGTTCATGAAGTCATATCTTTCGACTTGTGGGTCATAAGTTTAATTGAATAAAATTTCAACCGTAAGTCGGTACGGTAAGTCTTGGTCCCAGGGACGTGAAATTTTGGAAGTCATTTTTGTATCAAGCCTTAACTTTTTGGGGGGTGAGACCAAAAATACTTATACTTTAAAACATAACGTACACCCTAATGCACATACATACATTTATAAGTACATACATATGTATGTACATATCTACAAATCCAAAAATTAGTAACAATTTTTGTTAAAAGAAAAAAATCTAACAGAAAATACCAACATAAGGTATGACTGAATAAAACATCATCATGGGTTGTGGTGACCAATATAAGAGCAGCGTCAACAAATAACCAACAATCCATTTAGTCATCCCTCCTTCTGTCCTGTTTTTCAATTTATTAATTTCCATCGACATCGTCATAATTTGTCCTGCAAATGCGAGCAGTGAATTTTCATTCATTTCGCGATCTATTGTGTATATGTTAACAATACCAGAAACTTATTTGATGTTGCATTTATTCATTCATTGTATTAATTTTTGTTTCCAAATGACTTCCAACACCTCAGGGTGTCATTCGAGTGACTCGGATAAATAGTACATTCATCTACATCAAGGCTGCCCAAAAATACTTCGCAGCTGTACTGATAAGAGTACAGTAACACGATAAAGTAAACCGTAAGATTTTCATTAAAATTTTATAACAAGGAACTTGTTGGTCGTAAAAATTTGTAATAATGCGGTTCACACTGAATTTACTATTTCTTTACTTGGAAAAATACAGGAATTTTCAATACATTTTGCCACAATCCCATTTGTTTTTCCAAAAATATATTTTTATTTCTAATAAAAAGTACTTTCTTTTTCATCATCATTTATTTTACACACTGTATATGGCAAAATACCAACACAGCTAATATGCATGAACACTCGTCGCTCTCGCATTAACGACTAAATAAAAGTATAAAAAGAAATGAAATAAAGAGTATAAACAATTGTTTGGTGAAATGAACAACTTTGGTATAAGCCAAGGCATATTTAACAGGTATGTGCATTACTAAAACAATAGAAAATATGTTGTAAAACTACCTTAACAGACGTCAAAAAACGGGTGGTATTATTGGGGTAAATGTCAAACACCACACAGAAGGAAGTCTGTATATGTATAGTGTTTGATAGTTTGAAGGTAGTAGTGATATCATGAGCATTTCATCAGCACTACTAAGTTTGACGTTGAATCGGGTGATTCAGCTGACCTAGTGATCCCACCTGTTAGATACGCCTTGGTATAAACGTACTATATATGAGATTTGGGTCGCCAGATTGAAATAGTACTTTACCTTGACATTCGATTAAAATCCGCTTGATTTTCAAAAGTGATCTTGACACACTAAAATATTTTTGTATTGTGAAGTTTACACAGCGTCTTCACGAGACATTAACTTTGAGATAACATGAGAAAAAATGTCGCACAGTGGGGCCTTTTGACTTTTTTCGTTGCAAAAATCATAAGTTTTAAAGTAATAAAGATATTTAAAAATTTTAAAAAGCATTTGAAAGAAGACTCCTCAAGCTTCAACATGCATGATTTTCACGGTCATAGGTTAGCCGCGGCACTGTGCACAGTGTCGCCTTTTGACTGTTTCATAACAAACATAATAAACTTTAAAGTACATAATAAAGATGTTTTAAAAATGTATAAAGCATTTCAAAGATAACCGCTTTCGCTAAAAAAATAAGTAACCTGCATGTCCATATGCTCACACGGTACTACGCACAGTGGCTTTCTCATCGCAAAAACCATAATTTTTTAAGTTACCAAGATATATCCAATAGTTAAAAATCACTTCCATTTTAAATCCTTTAGTTTCAAAATAAGTGCTCCCGCATTTTGATAGGCATTGGGCACGGTAATAACTTTTGACCTCTTTTGTCGCAAAATTCATATCTTTTGAAGTAATGATCTTTTTAAAATTTAAAAAACATTTCAAACACAACTTTTGATGCTTCAAATGCTATTCTCATAAGGAAGTCCAGAAAAAAAGTACCGCTGTAATTTAACATGTTAGAGTAATAACACAGCGCAACACGAAAAAAATAACCCTATACGGACACCACTAAATGATAAAAGACCAAAAAGAAAATAAGACCCGTGTGTCCCAGTTTTGCCCAAAGTCATGCAGCCATTGTGCATGTTTTATTTCATTTTTGTAAATGGAATTTAGTTTTTCAAATTTTTTATGCAAAACATGTCAAAACAAAGTAACAAACACCTGTATTGAAATTATCAAGTGATGATCTTATTATTTATGAAGAATTTTGTTCTCTAATTTCATAACAACAAAAACATTGAATGCAGGCCCTACCTGCTTAAAAGGGTGATTTTCAGTAAAATACGCACAGAAAATTCTAACAGTGTTATTATTGCGTAGGTATATTTTATTGGGGTTTGATTTTGTTTATTACAAATTAAGCTATTGAGCATTTTTCCCAAGAACAAAAGAATCAAAACTTAAATGTTTTATTGCTGTTTTGTGTATGTATGAATTTAACATTATTAGTCTTAGAAGTAAGTATTTTTTATTTGATTTTCTTTTGTTTCAATTTTTGTAAAAATAATTATTTTAAAATTCTAGGAAACTAATTCTTAGATTACAAAAATTAAATAAAACATACATACTTGCTGCATGACTTTGGGCAAAAATGTGGAACAAGGTTCTTTTTTTTTTTGTCTTTTATCATTTAGTGGTGTCCGTATATTCCGTCCGTTATTTTTCTATGAATTAAAGAATTACACACAGTGTAATATATAAGGATATTAATTTATTTACTATATTTTTTCAAACTAGCATAATTTTTTTTATTAGTTAGTTTTCTTTAAAATAGTCATTAACATTGGGAGCGATATCTAATAGACTTAACATATCAGAGCTATAATTACGTTCTTGTAAATCCTTTTGAGATCTTACATGTCTTCGTGATGAAATTAGTGGATCTGATGAGGCGGCCAACATATTGAAAAGGTCCTCATTTTGTCTTATCCGTGAAATTTTGTAAGTATTTGTGTATCTGAAGTGTTTGTAATCTTTGTTTTTGCATTCTTGGGCTTCTTCTGATAACTCTCCAATTGGTAGGCATTGGTATTCAATTAAATCTTTACCATGAGCCAAAATCTTATGGACCGTAGGAGTAAGTTTCTTTTCAGGGTACATTTGAACCAAAAGTTGAGCAGTTTTTGATGCATAGTCATGAAACTTTGGGCCATTTATCATTTCTCGAGAGTTTATAACGTTTAGGATAACTGCAAACCTTTTTATAATATGATTGTCGACCCGAGTAATTCCGGCTGTTACCTCATCATTTTCAAAAAATGCTCTGGACATATTTCCATCGTTCGTATTGCCGTACCCCTGCTTTGGGCAGTCTATTGTCAGCCCAAGGTTCTTAAGAAATTCATTTTGTATAATTTTTTTTCGAGCAGATAGTTTTTCTTTTGGTGTTGAGTTCTTATCAAAACATTCTCCATCTCGCGGAATTGTATACGCTAGTTTTAAAATGAACTCCATGCACCTAACTCTAGCATGTAATGGAGAAACTCCATATTCATCGTTGTGCTCATCACTTGAATCATCAAGATTTTGAAAGTCTTTCTGTGTCTTTTTGCAAATCGCACACTTCAAAGTTGACGAAGTATCTGTTGTTACATTTAAGACTTTGCCATCAATCATTGTAAGACAAAATTCATAATCAATGTAAACTGTTTTTCCATTCTCCATTTCAAGCATTAAAGGGTTTAGTTCAGAAATTTGCTTTTTTATATCGTTTACTGTTGATTTGATTATTTCTGAAGACTCCTTCGTGTATTTAAAAAATATCGGACGGCAAAAATGAAATGATGATGGGCGGGGATTTTTCCAATGCTCAGAGATTTCACTTCTTAGTCTTAAAGGAACTACAGAAGCCATAAACATATTTGCATCTGTAATAGTTGTGTCATTTGTCGATATTGTTTGTTTATAGGCACTTTGGCCGCATGATCCATCACATCCCCACTTATTTACCAATGTAAGCCTATCTGGCAGTAATACTGCTTCATTTTCAGGCAAACTTTGAATAAGGCGTTTGGCTGTATCATCCATTAAGTCTTGCAGTTTAACCTCTGCCGATATTTCAGTAACCTTTACATTAGATGGCACTGTTTCTTTTTTTGGCAGATGTAACCTTTTTGTATCCAGGAAGAATATTGACATTATGATTCTTTAAAGAGCTTCGTAAAATAGAATACTTTTCTTTTGACAATCCCAAGTCCATAAATAACGCTAAGGCTTCTTCTATGCTATACTTTCTGGGTAAAGCATTTGGAGGAGTTGGAATACTCTCTGTAATTCTCTGCAGTCGATTTGGACTTGCAAGCTCCACAGCTTTTGTAATGTCTGACCTTGATTTGTCTTTATCTTTAACATACTTAAGACATAATGCTTCTGAAAGATGCGATTTACATATGTCTTTAGTGACATTTTGAAGTTTACGTTTTCTTGTGTACTCCGAACATTCGTTTATAGTTTTTGCAGGTCTTCCTCTTTTGCTGTCAGAAGATGTATGCGGTTCTTCTATGTTTTTAAAAGTTGCTACTCCATTCAGCTAGTCTGAGTTCTTTTCCATAAAGGTTTTTGTCGTTCGTTTTGAGGCAAGCCATTTTTTATTAATTTTCAAGTAAATGAAGTGAATTGTGGTTTTCACATCCTCTTCGTGGTATCCTGATAAATTGTGTAATTTTTGCACAATAGCCATTCTAAACTCATTTTCATTATGTGAGTTTCTGAATAACTCGAACAGTTCCGAATTTTGAAATTACATTATAGCACATTGACTCTATCAAATTGTATAACTTAATGATCACTGCTTTTACAAAGTAAAAACTTAACTGGCTTGATTACACAATTGCGGCTTAATTTATACCCAAAAATAAAAAAATGTTTAATCTACCTGCTTTGTAAAACAGAAATCCAGGCCTCAACTACCTGTAGTGTAAAACTGCATTTTCTATTTTACTCAGTATAAAAAAGTTTAAAACTACCTGCCTATTTTTATAATGCGAACAACGTTGCCGTTTTGGTTAAGTTTAATCAAAATTGGTTACTTTTTTTCCATCTGTAGAATAAAAGACAAAAATTAAACTACATACATACATATGTAAGTACCTGAAAATTTTGGTTCTTTTTTTCTTATTTGGTAGTTTTTCCAACATTCTTGGTTATAAAATATATTGGTCATAGAAACGTTGAATGCGAATTTAAATAAACAAATTGTTATAGTTATGCATACCTGATTCATACGGGACTCGCCCGATGGTTTTTTACCATGAATTTTCTAGAGTTTATTGTCGAACGGGACACAAAGCAACATAAAAGAAAATTTAAGAAAAATGCAGTGGAAAAAGTCATCGTGTCAATCTCGTATGAACGAGAGAAATTAAAATATGTAACAAATACGTGCTGCAGTGAAAACAGAATTATTGTCGTTTTCACTATGAGATTGTAACAGTTTTCCTCTTATATCAAGCAAAACGGCAACTTTTGGTGGCAAAGTTTAGTTAAATTATTTAAAGCATTGTGTAGCAAATATGCTCCGAAAATTTGGCCGAGACCATTTTTGGCCATTTTTAGATATGATCCATTTTATTTGTAAAAATTACCTAAATATAGGTTGCCTGAAAAGCGGCAACTGCCGAAAAAGTAGGGCATTTGATATACATTTTATTGCTTATTTCAATAAAAAATAAACGTACCTTTAAAACGATACCAAAAAAATAATGATCTAAAGTCAAGGTTTCTAGCATTTCAATTTTAAAATGTTATTTTTTTTTCAAAATCAACTTTTTTGGGGCTTCTTAAAAAACTGCCAACTTTAAGCAGCTCCACCAGCTATAATTTTCAACTAATTAAGAAAAACGTTTTTGAACTGGCATCAGTAAAAAGTTCTTTGTACGATGTAATCATTCATTTCACAAAATTTTGTCATCAAATTTTGTATTTTTGCCACGGTATTTGGGAAAAGGCGCCACAGTGCGTCGGCAGAATACTAAAAACAAAATCTCGAATTTTCTCACACTAGGGGAAGACGTAATTTAACTTTTCCGATAAGATTTCATTTTATGCAAATGCTCATCGAGTTAACATGTAATACTTTTGCATAATTAGCTATTTCATTTTAAATTTTTTACACAAATTTAAATTTATGAATCAATTAAACACATTTATTCATTTATTTAACACAGAAATTTTATAAAAAACATCACTTTTCATTTATTTTAATAAACACTCATACATGTACACTATTTTATTTTCATGTACATGTGTTTTTTGACAGTTCATCTCATAAGATTGTTGTTATAAGAATTCTTATAACAATGCTCTTATAAAAATTCTTATAACATTGAGATAACACTAATTTGAAGTCTACACGTAACATAATTCTCTCTGCGATTGAATTTGACAATCTCATCTTACATATTATGTTACGTATAGACCTCAAGTTACTTATGCTAACTGTCATATCTGCTAATCTGGCAACCTTTTTCATGCTATATGTAGGCATTTGGTACTTGTCATATCTTTATTCTTAACTCACTCTTGCAATAATAGTTGAACAATAAACATCTACCCTTTCCTGAATTATAATACAAAAAGCTTGTGTGCATATTTTATTGGAGTTACAACACAAACTTTATACGACATGTATTTTACATATGACTTGTCAAAATTCCCACTGCAAAAGTTATACATGCCGTGTGAAACATAGGAAACATTGTCAGACGACATTTACAGAAGCAAAGTCACATAAAAAAATTTTCAATTAGAGCGTGTCTATTTTCATCTCACAAGAGGTATGACATCAGCTGTATTGAATTAACAAAAGTGTGGTTTAGCTGAAAAAGCATTAAAAAGCTTTATACATTTATGAAAATTGTGCAAAAACTCAGCTATTGTGAACACTCCGAGGTTATGTCAGATGTAATTGCAGATGTAAGTGTGAAAGCAAAAATTATAAACCGAAATATTTTATTATACGGGATTCATCTCGTTCAATTACAACAACAATAAAGAGTACTGTCAATAAAAATATATTTCATGAATTTATGAGTGATAACCGATAAGAATATCCTGCCAGTCCTGTAAATCGATTCGATTGAAAAACGCTCGATTTAGAGAAACACATACATAATATGAAACAGAACACCAAATTTTGACGTTTAAAAAGGCTTGTTATCACGTGTTATGCAGTTTTACATGCAAAATATTCAATTGCTAAGATAATATAAAAGAGATAGCCGAATTGGAAGCAATAAGGTTTGCTTTCTCTTTCATATAATCTTCGTAATGTTGTTGTAAGCTGTCAGGTCTAGTTATTAGTCTATGTAGAGAAATTAAATTTGCTAATAGCAAAATTTGTTCAGACTTCTTTGCTGTCTCATATATTGTAGAGCCTAAAATATCATATCTGAAATTAATTTACTATATATGATTTAAAATACATCAATGGGAGCCTTATTTATTTTTGGAAAACGAGAAATTTACTGGGAATCGGTTTACAGAACAAGGCCGATTGTTTTAAGTTGTAAACAGTTTTGGTAATTGTACACAAAAAAAATAAATTTTTCACTTCAAACACCAAATTCCCTGGATCAAATGTAAATTTCTTCAATTTAGGTCCTACAGAGAAATTTGTACATTCAAATTTTGTTTGAAAAAAATTCTGATTTTTTTCAATTAAAAAATTTTTTCAATCAAAAAATGTTTTATAGAAATTTAAAAAAAATCAAACAATTTCATAATTTTATTAGGTTGCCAACATTGGCGATAACAATAAGGAAATCCAATAATAAGTCAAACAAAATTATTTATCAAACAAAATACAGACAATAATAAACATTTAAAATCAGTTTCAAAAACATGTTTGTTCAAAAAAACCCGTTATAATTTTTTCTGTGTATAGTTGACCAAAATTTGTGAAATATTTTTTCATAAAATTATTAGTTATTTCTTTTTACTTGCAAAAATATCATTTCAGCTTGACAAATTACATTTGCGCTTGTAACTTGACAGCATCTAAACTATCACTCAATTTTGGCATTTTGGCGAAGCTTTCTGCGGGGACATTTGGACGGATAGCCAGAAAGCGAAAAGGATAACTACATTTACATAAGTGTTTAAAAAAGAGCATCTATACGTTACTAAATTACCTGAAGTACAAGGTTCCATTATAAAGAGCTAATTTTTTCTGTGTATGCTCACGTTTGCCTCCATCGGCCGGATGTTTTCGCTTTCTGTGATACCCAGGTGTCTGAAAATACTGATCCACAGGATTTTCACTTACCTGGGTATCACCTCATATCCCTTTTAAATTTACATCGGGGTCTTTTAATGTACATACGCAATGAAGTTGTGTACCAATGTCGGCAATAACCAGGCACGTCTGATCTTGAATTTAGCTGTCTCTGGGTTAAATTCAAATTCAAGTCACACTATTTGCACTTCGTGTTTCTTTACAGAAGTCCAAACGCGGAAAGGGATATTTTAGGTTACCCTTTCCGATTATATATCGAAGATCCTCTAGAGTTATCCGAACAGTGAAATTGTTGTTGCTGGTGATTTCAATGTTCACAACTCTTCTTGGCTTCAGCATTCATAAGGCCATACAACTTCATAAGGCCAATATGCCGCGCATAATCACCTTGCGCAATTAGTGAATGATCCAACGCATATTTCATGTGTTGAAGGGCACAAACACAATACTCTCGACCTTTTTTTGTCACTTCACACTTAACCAAGTATGAAGTGAGCGTGAATGCACCTCTCGGTAACTCGGATCACTGTGCCATTTTCGCCTCCTTTTCGTTCTCAGAACTTCGTAACGTTTCACGGACAGCTGCAAAACGCTCAAAATATATCTACGAAAAGGCTCGTTGGTCTGAGCTCAACAACTTTTTTCGGCATTTTGACTGGAAACTATGTTTCCTTGACAATAATGTCAATGCCATGGCAGAAATGGTCGTAAACACAATTTTGCTGGGAATGAAAACTTTCATTCCAACCAAGCAAATTCCGACTAAACCCAGAACGAAGTCTTGGTTTAATCAGGCTTGCAAAAATGAGGTCAGATCCAGAGAGGAAGCATTCAGTATCTGGCGTAGTAACAAAAACACAGATACTGATACGCTGCGCAAACAGGCGATATCTTCGTGTGCCAGAGTACTGAGGCGTGAAACCCCTTTGCACGAGCAGCGTCTTCGTGCTAAAGTTCTTGCTGCCCCTCGGGGTAGCAAGAGCTTTTGGTCATTTCTTAAAAGAGTAAAGGATAATGCTAGTTCCTCAATTCCGATCCTTTTAAAAGATGATCTAATCTTCACTGACCCGGTTGATAAAGCTAACCTTCTGGCTGAATTATTTGCAAGTAATTCTCACTTGCCGGAAAGCAATCAGCCACTGCCCATGATTGAGGGTATATCTGTAACTATGCCAAAAATATTTGTATTATGGTGGTGAATTTCCATCGCGTTGGAAGGTTGTCAACGTAACGCCAATCCCTAAAAATGGAGAGGCTACTAACCCTGAAAATTACCGCCAAATTGCAGTATGTTCTGCACTTTCCAAAGTAATGGAAAGTATAGTTAGTTTCCATCTTGTATTTGGAGTCCATTTGGAGTTTACTCAGCGACCGCCAGTATGGCTTTCGTAGGGGACGTTCTACGGGTGCCTTACTGGCATTCCTTCCGGAAAAATGGTGTCACTCCATACACCATTTCGGCGAGAGTAAGGTGGTGGCTCTAGATATTTCTAAGGCGTTTGATAGAGTGTATCATGATGCACTTTTGTCGAAACTTGCTGCTTTTGGTGTCTGTGATGACTTATCTCGATTTATATCGAGCTTCCTCAGACGGATCTCATCAAACGAGCTCAAGATTAATTCAGGGGTACCACAAGGCTCCGTACCTACGTAAAAGATTTATATGTTTGTATATTGCTCTAAAACAATAAAGATTAATTGTTGCCATAAAGTACATGCTACGGCTGCACAGCCGACTGTTGTCTATTCGGTAACAACAGAAAAATTATTGTCGTTAGTTAACCGATAGCAAATATTGTTAAAAATTGTACAGAATGTCAAAAGCGTTAATTTGCTTGTTAAATATTTTAACAATGACAACTATTGTTTAAATTGAATAGAGAATATCACTACAGCTCACTAACGACCATCGCAAGAACCACAAAATGCTTTGGGAATACTTATATATATTTGTATTTCACTGATCTATAAAAGGAAAATTAAACGAAACTGAAGAAATTGTTAATAACAGTATGAACTTTTATACTGACATCAGTGATTAAATTTTGAAAAGGTTTGATTTTAAAGAGTAATCTTTAAAAGGAATAAATCCAAATTTTGAGTCATATTCATAAAAATTTTTCAAAGGTTTATAAAATAAATTTCCTTTGATATGTACTATGAATAAGGCAGTCTAAAAGGAGATTAAATTAGTTGCTTTTAAAAATTTTGTTAATCGAAAGGAATCAAAGTCAAATTTATGGATTTTTTTCCATAAATTCTCTATTTTATTAAAAAAAATAGTTTGGCAAATGAGCCCAAAAACAACTTAAATTGCACAAGTTTTTAGTTTATCAGATTTTTTGCAGATTTTAAAAATATTATGCAGATTTGGCGGATTTTTTACCCCAATTTTGCAGATTTTAGAAGAAAATTTACTGGCAACAGTGAGTACACACCAGCATGTACTCTTGAAATTCGTTTTGCTTTCTCATTCGTAATATAAAAACGCATGCACATTGTGTATACTTTCATGCAAAAGAAAGAAACATTTTAGCAATCACAGAAAAAATTATCACCGAAAAATGTTCAAACAAAAGTTTGTCTAAAAATAAATTTAATTTTCAGTCAGTGTTCTGTCCATAATCTATGAATTGTTTGTTTGACTTTTATTTAGAACGCAAACACCAAAAACAACAATAAAAACTGTGTCGTAAGAAACCACCCCGATGCGACATACACACAAATAACAACAAGAACAATCATTGCAAGAGGAATGCAATAGTGCCAAGGTTGTTTACAAAAGATTTTTGAGTGAATCGATTAGTTAATGTCATTGCATTAATTATCATTCATTTTTTTTAGAGTATTTATATAAACATTCAGACTTGAACACATTTAACAAGTGAATGAGATCATTAATGCTTAATGGATGATGATGCAGATAAAAATTTTGTTTGTATTTTTGTTTCATTAAGTAAATTATTTTGCTTAATAATTGTTAGCATTTTTAGACTAATTGTTTATTAAATCCAGACAGAAATATTGTTTGATATTTTTCAGAAAATCCAGTAAATATTTTGATTTAGTAAATTGTTTTGTCTACAATTTGTAAATATTTCACTGAAAAAAACACGTTTTTTCAATGACATTGTTTAGGTATTTTTGTCTATATTTACAAATTCGTTTGTAGGTCCGTTCATAGACAAAATATTTACTATTTCATTGAATTCTTTTACAGAAAATGAAATTTAGTTTTTTCTGTGAATAAGACTTTCATTGTTTTCGCCAACATGAACACAATTTAAAGTATAAAATCAAACCAGAAAAGTTTGTCTTGAGTAGAACAAAAATCTGAAAAATGGGAATGAAGAAAAATAAACCGATGGCAACGCTGGGAAAGTGCAGTTAATATCAGCCTAAGAGTGATTTAATTCTCGTATTCAATTTTCACGAAAAAGTTGTATATATAAGAACTAAAATCACATTCAACAGAGCCACCTGACAAGTGGTGATAAGCAAATACACGTGAGCACTGGCGATGGAAGTGTAGCGGCTTCCGAAAGTGGCGCTACTCTGTTCTGCTGTGTACGTTTAAAAATTAAGTTGATGTTAATTTTTCCCTTGTTTCTTGGAATATTAATCATGCCCAATTCTTTCTGAATATAACGTTACGAACCTTAGCCTGATAATTAATTTAGATTTAAAAAAATCTATTTTGCTTCGCCAGGGGTTGAACTGTTTATCGTCGGTATGATAATCAGATACATAAGCACTTTTTTAATTACTAGTAAGTAATTGTTCAACTACTGTAAAGTAATTCAGACGGTATGTAGTTTGTGGTGGAAAAGTATATTGTTCGATAATGACAACTCATTACCTAGTTTTTGCTCCAAGTTAACGCTCCTAAAAGTATGCATTTTTTTAGTATTTACTGCAAATGAAGTCATTAGAAAAGTGTTTTGCAATTCCACTTTGAAATTTAAAAGTGGTTTAATTACGAAGAAAATTTTCGTTTTCTGAAGAAGCAACTTACGGAATTGAAACTACTTCCGATCGGAATTGTGTTCTGTGACATGACTGTATATCTCTAATATAATACAGTCATGTCACAAAATACCACTCCAATCGGAAGTGGTTTCAATTCCGCAAGTTGCTTCCTCAGAAAACGAAAAACGGACATTTTCTTCGTAATCAAACCACTTTTAAATTACAAAGTGGAATTGAAAAACACTTTTCTACTGACTTCATTTGCAGTAAATACTAAAAAACGTGCATACTTTTAGGGGCGTCAAACAAATAATTGACCATGAGCTTTCCATGTTAATAAAAAGCTTAATGTGAACTTTGCATCTGAAAACAAGAGTAAACAAACGCCTCAAGGTATAAAAACTTTATCATTATAAAAACTAAATACAAAATAAACGGAATCTAAAGCACCAAAAATGTACTTTTTCGAAATGACAACTACGGAATCAAAACTAATCCGAACGGAATCTGTGACACCGCTGATATTAATATATTTTGTAAATACTGTTTCTTTAAAACAGCTTATTTGGAACCACGTGTCAGCAATTTGCAACCATTTGACGTCGACACGTGCATGCAATTGTAAGGCAAACAAAAAAGCATCCACAACAACTTCCTTTTATATTCCTCCAAACATGTATTATTTAGTAAGTCATTCGTATACAGTGGGAAGCAAACATTGTGTATAATTCCAAAAAAACTTATAGTAGAAACATAATCTGCGGACAATTGTAAGAAATTTTCGCCAAAGAACCATAGGTCGGAAATTATACCAACAAACCAATACTTCTTGGACCTTCCGATTTTTATCTTAACACGATCTTTTTTCTGGTTCGCGATATATAGCGACTAGAAAATGGAAAAATTCAACAAAATATACTAAACCGACTTTAAAAAATTATATATTTAAACCTACTTACCCTAGATGTCCCATTGTGGGCACAAAATGGGCTTTAAAATGGCATATGTTATGATTTTATTTTTCAATATCCAGAGGTCAAATTTTATTGACCTTTTGTCTTAAAGATCTTGCCTCGTCCTCCTTATGATTTTTATACAATTTGGTATAAATGATGCCTCTGGTACAAGCAGTATTAGTGAAAAATATTCACTCAAAATACTTTCCGGTTCGCGAAATATAGCGACTTTAAAATGGGAAAATTCAACAGAAATGTGCTAAACAAAAAAAAACAAATTGATCAAATATACACTAAAGCGACTGTATAAAAGTATGTATGTATATATTTAAACCTACTTACCCTAGATGCTCCTTTGAGGTGTCATATTAAAGGGTACAAAGTGGACTTTACTATTAAAAAGTACAAAGTTGACTTTACATATGCTATGATTTTATTTTGCGGTCTTCAGGGGTCAAATTATATAGAGATAAAGTCAGTAATACTTGACCTCTGCAGATTGAAAAATAAATTCCTAACATATCATTTTAAAGTCGATTTTGTGCCCTTTAATATAAAACCATAATGGAACATCTGGGGCAAGTAGGTTTAAATATATACATAAATTTGTAAAGTCAGCTTAATACATTTTTCTTGAATTTTTTTCATTTTCAAGTCGCTATATTTCGCAAACCAGAAAGTATATATTGCACCAAGATTTTGCACTAATACTAGTTACTCCAGATGCATCATTCGTATCAAATATTATAGAAATCGGAAGGGACAAATGAACTGGTTTGTTGGTTTTATTTGTTCTAACCTATATATAAAATTTCATGTCGATTTGCGCGAGCTAGGAATTCATTTCCGACCTATGGTTTCTTGGCCGAAATTTCTTAGAATTGTCCCTAGATTACGTAGCTGCTATACGATTTTTTCGTTTTGAGTCGCAATAAAAATTAATGCAAGAATTTACGTGAAAAAAATCTTGTATTCTATTTGCTGGCAAAAATTAGTTAAATAGCTGATGTTTCCTTGTAAAAAGCATCCACCTTCATAAGTGGTAAAAGTGAACAAGAACGCTGATGAGACATTCTAGCGGCCTGTCGAAATCAGTAGTACTGATCCGTTCTGCTAATCTGATTTGAATATTCTAACACTCCACTCTTATATATGTTATTATACATACATATGTAGGGTGCAATTTTAACAAAAATTTTAATTGTATATACTAATATATTAACTGTATTTACAAATATTTGTTCGTGTAAGAACACTCTCTATCAACTTACCTTAAAAAACAACTGAATCAAGATCGGTCCACCGTTAGGGGGCTATACAAGTGTCAGATACATACGCCAAGCTTAAACACTTACCTCGGAACATGGGTCGGTCATCAGTAAAACTGCAATGTTAATATTTAAAAACGAAGTAGCCAGTTTTGTTCACCATTGTACATACACATACAGACATGTTGTACTTCTGAATAACCAAAACATTGTATGCCACTTAATTAATTTAGTAGACCAAAGTACTGAGTGGCAAAAGTTAATTATGAAACTGTGCCATATGATGCATATGAGTATTTTACATTTCACACAAACTATTTCACTTTTCTTACCCTCATTGTGGCGTAAGGCGTTAATTTTTTTCACATTCTTCATAAGTATTTCAAAACTGGAGCAAGAGATGTACATATTCGTGCCACATTCACACCTTCGTTTTTTTTTTTGTTTATATAAAAGAGATTCCTAATTGTACACAACAGGACACCTTTATGTTTTTAAATGTGAAATTTAAAGGTGTTTCCAAGTATTTATTTCTTTCATAAAAATAATTTTTGTTTTATTGTTCAATTAAGTTTGACTATTAAAAAATAAAGCGCTTGGATACGCCTTCATTATTTAAACCGTTTCAATTTTTGTACTTTCCTAAACTTTACAAACAATAATTACCTCAATGAAAATGGCATTTTAACCCTCATTAATGCATACACAATTCAGTTATGTTCATTTTATGTAAACGTTTTCAGTTCCCACTACAGCTCAAATTACTTAATACATACATACGTTCCCAATATTGTTTTGATGAATTGTCCTGTTTTCACTAGCCATTCTTAATCCGTTTTGAAGTTTCTCTTTGTTGTCAAATACTGCCACAACTTTTAAAAAAAGTTTGCTATAAAAGCTTTACTAAATATTGAAAAATAAATAAGTATTTGTTATTTTCTTCGACTTGTTTAGTTTGTTAAATTATATTTGGGTTTTTTTCGGCTATAGGTCACAACAATATGTTTAAATAAAACTTCGTTCTTTTGTTCTATTAAATATTGGTAAACATTTATATGTATATTTATTCGATATTTCGGACATCGTCGGTGCTCTTCTTCAGGAACTAGAAATTTTTACAAAACATAAAAACAAACAAATTATTTAATAAATTATTTAAAAATATCTTGATTAAAAACACTATTTAAGGAAGTATCACAATTTTTATAATTAAAACTAGAATGAAAAATTTTTAAAAAATTAAAAACGAGTTTTTTTTTAACTTAAGATAAAAATATTTATAATTAATTAGTTATGCCTTACTTTTGAGTAAAGCCGTCTATCCGTTCTAAGTGGGAGTTATAAGCTTACTGAACTTTTTTTTTCTTTTGTTTATATTTCGATATAATGTGTCTGTATATATGCGCGCAATTGTCGGTGTCTGATTTATAATTCATTCGTACGTTCGCGGCAGTATTTATTATATGTAACATCTCTAAAGTAAATCTCTTTTTCTATTATTTTCTTGTTGTAATAATGTTACATCATTTAAATTTGGAGTGTGTCCATGCATTGCACAGTGGGCTGCTAGCGCAGTTTTTTGTTCGGTTTCTCCTTTTCGAGTTTTAGGGTCCGATTTGTGTGCAGCCAATCTCGTTCGTAGCTTTGATTTCGTTGTTCCAATATATGCTTTCTTGCATACATTGGACCCGTCACCGTTACAAGGAATTTTGTATACCACATTTGATTTATCTAATATGTCACTTTTTGTTTTTGTATTCGTGAAAAGGCTATTTAATGTGCAATTTGTTTTCAGTGAAAAATAAACATAAATTGTAAAGATTTTTGCTTTTACTTATTTATTACGGCATAAATTGTTGAATTTTGTCTCATATTTTTCTGCATTTACACATACAAGTAATTACTTGCAAGTAGTGTGTACGTATTAGGGCAGTGATGCCAAAAGTAGGGAATTTTTCCCTTTTTGTAGGGATTTTTTTTAGATATTTTCAGGCGTAGGGAAAAAAGGACAGATTTTTAATTTTGAGGAAAATGTAGGGAGTTTTTAAAGTACCTATGTTATTCCTTACCAATAAGAAATTTTTATACTTAGTAAAACAATAAGGAACATAAATAATGTTATTAAAACACTACTACTCATTACCAAAACTCCTAAAGTTTTTACTGGGAAGCTAAGTCATGGTTACAGCATTTATTTTAATCGACCTTTAAAGAATTTATTTATCTGTTAATTGGAATTGAGGGTAATAAATTATTTGGAAAATCGAGTAAAGCTTTCATTTTATTTGAATTATTAGAATAATTTTCACATTTAAGCATTACTCAAACTAAGGGGAAACTTTTAACATTTATTCGGGTTTCTAGTAAATTTTTTATGAAAAATATGGAATAAAATAATAAAACGGATAACTCTTTACTCCACGTCGGGAATTTTATTTGATCGAACATTATTTGACAATACAATTTTTCGATTAATGAAACAAATATTATTTGGTTTTCGCTATTTTTGTTTTTATTGCTTTTTTAAATAATTTTTGTACTGATAAAATAAATCTAAAATATTTACAAAATGTGAAGGAAATTTTGCTAGTTTTTCTCTAAATAGTAGGGACAATTTTTTTGGTTGTAGGGGAAAAAAGGGAATTTGTTTGAGACATGTAGGGATTTTTCAAAATTTCCACTGGCATCACTGCATTAGGGGAATCATTTTAGCGGGCTTTTGCTTTAATCGGTTAATCGCTCGACTAATTAATCGATATTTTGGCTTAATTGGTTAGTTTCTGTATTAATCGGTTAACCGATTAATAAAGTTTTTTCATAAATCAAGTAATTTCAACAAAAAAAAATTCATAAATTATTTATTTTGAGTTTATAAGCAAAAAAAAACAAGATAACAAACATAACAATTCTTGAACTAAATCAAGCAAAAAAAATCATAAATATGTATTAATTGGGTGCCGTAGTATAGTGGAGTGTGATACAGGGATGGCAAATGAGATTTTAAAATTCTAACAATTGTTGTCTAAAATTGTACTTTTTTGTTCTTAATTGTACCAAAACAGATTTTTAAGACCAGAAACATTTTTTTAAATACAGAAAATACATCACTTTTCTGTACAATCATTTAATCCTTCCAGAGACTTAATTTTACTCCCTATATATAAATCTGTAAATATTAGACTTTAATTCTTGATCCCATGTTTGTAAGCCAACGGCTTTACTGCTTCAGCCATGTCACCATTTAAAATCAATAGTACAAAATCAATATACATACATATATGTGATTTGAATAAATTTGTGAGTAGGTTAAAAATCATTGAGAGGGAAAAAAGCTTTCGTGCTTGAATTGACAATTTCATTATTTTTTAATTGAAATTTATTCGTACTTAAATTTTTAAGTACTATTTTCACTAAAAATAAAAAGAAATTTACTCTACCGGAGAATGAAAACATTTTGTATTGTTTTTTCTTTATGCTATTATGATTAAAAGACAGAAAAAGAAAATTATATGATAAAAAAAAGTTCATTTCCGATATCTGTATTTGAACTCGAGCCATATATTTATTTTCTACTTTTTCATTTTCCGAATGAAAAATGTTTCACATTATTAATTACAACACAAAATGTATAAAATGTGCCTGAAAAAAGCTTCATACCGATTATGTAAGAGCCTATTCACATATTACGTAAGGCTATTTTCGGAGGTTTTGTAAATAAGGAGATTTTCTAAAAAAATAGAAAATATATTCATTGTACTAAATAAGACATTGGTGTACTATTGTACTTTTAAAATCCGAATTGTCCCAAAAATGGTACAATTGTACCCACTTTGCCATCCCTGGTATGATAGACTATTAGCCGGGCGTCGCAGGTAGAGGCTTAAGCCTTATTCCAATAGTTAGTTTAAGGAGATTTTCTAAAACAATATTTCAGAAAAATAGTTCTAGTATAAAATTATTTTTAAATTATTCGACCTCTATATTTAAATAATACGTTGCCTAACTCCTTTAGACCTCGAGCTTAAAGGAGTTAGGCAACGTATTAAAAATAATTTTATTTAAAGGTTTAGGATTTAAGCGGTTCGTTTCTTTAGTTTTGATAAAACTTGACTTGGAAAAAATGCTTTCACTTATCGTAGATGTTGAAGAAATCAAAAGCAGTCCATAATACAGAATATCTAGTTTCTCAGTCCTTTTCTTGGATTTCTCTAAACATATGAAATCTTTCATTGTGTCCGGTTTTAATTTTTTAAATTTCTTCGCACTTCTAATTGTTTCGGTTAATTCTGTTAAAAGATTTCTTTTATTACTATCGATAAATTTCTTCTCTTGCCAGGTGATCATCTGACTCATACTGGCAGAGCTCACCACCGAACGTGCTGGAAAAGTTTATTTCCGAATTCCTTACTTTCCGTTTATGTACTGTACTTTAAAACACTGTTGCTAGAAGGAAATATTCCTGAGTGAATGTATAAACTAATAGAATTCGTCTCTGATTAAATCTAATCCTTAGATTTTTAATTAAATCGTTGGCAATAGTAATATTGGCTTTTATTAAAATATTAAACAAAAACTTAATACTTACCTTAAGTTCAATTGGAGTAGCAGTCTTTACTAATCTCTTTTGTAGTCAGGTCCAAAGGTGTTAAAGTTTTTTTTTATTTTTTTTTAGAGAAGTAACACAAACGGGCAATTAATGCCTACCAGTTAATTAATTAATGCGTTACCTTCTTTGGGAAAGGGATGGTGTAGAGAGAACAGGTGTTGAAGTGGGAGAGAGATAAAAAGGAAACCCCACTGGTGTCAAGTAGAGGCATTTAGTTGTGTAAGCTGTGTAGCCATTTTATTAGTTCTTTTACTTCGCCGATGGTTTTGCTACAATACTGACGAAGAAGGGTGCTGTGAAGTGCATTAGGATATGTTAGTATTACTCGCTGTCGGTACTGCCAAAGTGATCAGTGCTATGCCTTCATCACTTTAACAGTCCAACAACAACCAACACAATAACACACCAATGCACATGAGAAAAATCGATGATGTTGTTGGCTTTCCTGAAACTAGTCTTGAACTCAAGAACTCAGGGCTTGTAGTCAAACGCGCTAACTACTCAGCCAACTACAGTTTTATTTAAGTTAAGATCACTGAACACACTTCTTTTTTTGTATGAATAATAATTTCTAAACAAATAGATTTTATATATGAGACGAAACAAATAATTAAACACACAAAAAAAAGTATGTTATAACACAAATTTTGAAATATTTTCTTACGTCAGTTAATCGATTAATCGACTGAAATTAACCGGTTTAACCGTTAATCGAAAATAGCCAATTTTAAATTAACCGATCAGTTAATCGGGTAGTAATTAGCCGGTTAACTGATTAATTTCTTACAGAAGCAAAAACTAATAATAAGAATAGGACTACTTTGAATAGGCGTGGCACTGCCCACTTTTCTCGTTATACCATCGGACTTTCAGCGTATCCTAATATTTTTTTAAGTTTCACAAAATTCGACTGAGCATAACTAGCTGCAAAATAATAGTTCCTTTGAACGGGCGTGGCACTGCCCACTTTTCTAATCATGAAATTGCATTTATGCTGGAGCTTAATGTGTATGCCAAGTTTCATTAGATTCCGTTAAGTAGAAGTAGTTTAAAAATATATTTACTTTGAATAAGCGTGGCACTACGCACTTTTCTAATTACCAAGTTCTATAAGATTTGGTTAAGAAGTATTTTTAAAAAATTATTTGCTTTGAATGCGCGTGGCGTGGCACTGCCCACTTTTTCGTCAGTATATTGCGCTGTCACAGGAAGGGAATATTTCTACAAAGTTTTATAAGAATCGATAAAGAACTTCGTCCTAAAATAGTTTTGGCCAATGAAAGTAAACGTCTGAACCATAGTGCAATGGCGGAAATGCCCAAATATGGTAAATCTAATGCGGCACCTTCTGAAAATCGCTTTTCAATTCTACAAGACGACGAAGATGAAATTGCCGGTCAGATCCAGCAAGCCGCTCCCAATTTACTTAAGGAGAAAGACTCAAATGAGTTAAATCGGTGAAGAGGCGTTTTACGTCATCCCGACAAAACGCGACACGATTTCTAAGACAAAAATTCAAGTTAATGACGAAAATCATTACCGCACAGTAGTTTCCGAGTTGGAAATACAAAATGAAAATGTTTACACCTTCCAACTGAAAGTACAAATGGCCTCCAGGTAGTGATAAAAGGTATTGATTCATTCGTGTATCCAGAAGAGAAAAAATTGGGGCTGATAAATAATAATTTTAAAGAGAAAAACGTTACAAACATCAAAAACAGAGAAAGAGTCTCCTAACCACTATTTCGGGTGGAACTAGAACCAGGTGACTCGAATTAAAAAAAAACGAAATGCACCCCATATATAATTTCAGATATTTGATGCATCGAAGAGTTATCGTAGAGGAACCACGTAAACGAGCTGGGCGTATCGAATGCCTGAATTGCCAAGAATATGCCCACACCAATATTGCAAGTTGCGTACAGTTTGTGTCGTCTGTGGTGAACTACACAACACTGCCAATTGTGATAAGCCAAAAGATAATTCAAAAATTAAAGAGTGTAGCAATTGCCATGAAACCCACACTGTCAACTGTCTTTGTCCAAAAGAGGTAATCATACCTATGCTCAACCTTTTACTTTTAACAACACCAATCAATTATACCCAGTTGCGCCAACAAGCTACCAGCCGGCCTTCATACGCTAACGTTTTTAAAACGGCCCACCCACTTGCAGTATAATTGTGCAATTTTTCGTATTGTACAATAATATCGCCAATGTGTATGTCATATTCGAAGGTGGCGCAATATATTGGCAAAAATCAAAATACTTTTAATATTTATTGTACAATCCAGGAAATTGAGTAATGTATTGGCAGCATTGTTCAATATTATGTTTACTTTTTCACTGTCAGGAAAATTGGGCAATATTATGTACAATATATGTACATAAGGACAATAATATGTAGTGTTGTGTTTTTCTTCCGACGGGGTTTTTTTTAATTTGGAACGATTTTCCGTCATCCCACGTCAAATTTGGTTTGTAAACAGACCGGTTTCGGCTATGTGCCATCTTCAATGTTCTATTGAATACTAAATCGTTTTTCTGTTGTACGTTGTTTCTTTTATAATCCGTTTGTATACCTAACTTCCTTCCTTGATCCCTTTTGTATTCTGCTCCCTATTTCTCTCTCCCGCTCTTTCTCTCTCTCACTCTCGCCTCTATATGCTTTTGTGTGTCTCTATCTGCTACCTGTTTCTCTTACTATTATGTTTGTGTTTAATATTTTCTTTATAATCTGCTCTATTAGTTATCAGTTGTTTTATCCCTACGAAGGTAATAATCCGTAATTGTACGTTTCTGGGTAATCCTTTTGTCCTGTTCATTTTCTACTACGTTGCCTGGACTATTGTTTTCTTTTGTGTAAAAATATTTTAACGGTTCAAATATTACGTCTGAAGCAGTGTTTATTTGTTCATTTATTATTCTTCCGTCAAATATTTTTTGCTTGTATATTTCCATGTTCTCTAATACGTTCAGTCGCCGTCCTTTATGTTGTGAATGTAATAGTTTAACTGTTTTTCTAATATGTCCTGGTGTACATTTGTTGTCGAATATGTGGTTTGCGAAATTCGATTCTGGTGTTATTCCTGGTTCTCTCAGTTTCTTGTTGTAGTCTCTCATGTGCTCGCGAAATCTTGTTTTTATCTTTCTTCCAGTTTGTCCGATATAACTGTGTTGGCATGTGCAAGTTAATTTGTACACTCCTTGTTTATCTAGGAAGTCTGTTTCGTTTGTTCTGTTCTGTAGTATCCTACCCAAGTTGTTTCTTGTTTGGAATGCTGTGTTAATGTTGTGTTTTCTAAAAAATTTTGCCAGTTTGTATGTTGATTTTCCCATATACGTAAAGGTAGCCCAGGTTTTGTTTTCTTGTTCTTGTTCTCTGTTCCGTTTCTTACTTGCCTCGATATCCTTTCTAATCTTGTCAACTAGGTCTTTTTTATATCCGTTGTTTTCCGCTATGTTATATATTATTCCTAACTCTTTCATATAGGCCTCACGTGTTAGGGGTATTCGTTCAAGTCTCGTTATTAATTGCCTAATTGCTGCGTTCTTATGTTGTTGAGGATGGTTTGATGAATTGTGTATTATTGTATCTGTAGCGGTTGGTTTTCTGTATATTTCGTATTCCATTCTATTTAAGCTCTTGTTTGCCCTAATCGTTAGGTCTAGGTAGTTTATCCTTTCGTTCTCCTCCACTTCCATTGTAAATTTTATGTCTTTGTGTTGTTTGTTCAGTAGATCCAGAATTTGCTGCTCCATATTTTCTTCTAATTATTACACATATAACATCGTCCACGTATCTTGCATAGAATGTTACCCCAAAATTTGTTTTTAACTCCTCTACGTATTTCTCTTCTAAATTTTGCATAAATACTTCCATGAGTATTGCTGATGTTGGATTTCCCATTCCTAGTCCGTTGATTTGCCTATATATGCTATTGTTGAATTTGAAGTAATTTTGCTCCAATGTGGCTTTTAGCGTGCTTGTGAGTTGCATTGAAAAATCCACGTCTTCTGTTTTATTAAGTAGTGTTTTATGTAGAATGTTTATTGTCTCTGCTGTTGGGATTGATGGATAATAAGTCTTTTATATCAAATGAGACTAGTTTCGTATTTTCTGTTATCTGTATGCTCCCTATCTTGTTAACTAATTCCGTGGTGTTGGCTATTGTGTGTTTCGCAAACCACATATTCGACAACAAATCTACACCAGGACATATTAGAAAAGCAGTTAAATTATTACATTCACAACATAAAGGACGGTGACTGAACGTATTAGAGAACATGGAAATATACAAGCAAAAAATATTTGACGGAAGAATAATAAATGAACAAATAAACACTAATTCAGACGTAATATTTGAACCATTAAGATATTTTTACACAAAAGAAAACAATAGTCCAAGCAACGTAGTAGAAAATGAACAAGACAAAAGGATTACACAGAAACGTACAATTACGGATTATTACCTACGTAGGGATAAAACAACTGATAACTAATAGAGCAGATTATAAACAAAATATTAAACACAAACATAATAGTAAGAGAAACAGGTAGCAGATAGAGACACACAAAAGCATATAGAGGCGAGAGAGAAAGAGAGAAAGAGCGGGAGAGAGAAATAGGGAGCAGAATACAAAAGGGATCAAGGAAGGATGTTAGGTATACAAACGAATTATAAAAGAAACAACGTACAACAGAAAAATGATTTAGTATTCAATAGAACACTGAAGATGGCACATAGCCGAAACCGGTCTGTTTACAAACCAAATTTGACGTGGGATGACGGAAAATCGTTCCAAATACAATAATATGTACCTACAATAATATTGTATAATGGATGGGCCGCTAACCAGGTCACAGCGGAAAACATACTTCATAGCCAGTTCTCATATGCAAACGCGTTGAAGTCTAACCAGCCCACAATTCAAAAACGACCTCTGGCCAACGATAACACAGGTTTCAATTTTGACCGAATTGAGGCTTCAATACACGCAAAGAAAAAACATGGTTGAGGCAACCATAAATTAAGAGCAACATACTATGATTCAATTATATGGTTGAAGTCAAATCATACTATTATGAAAGCAAATCTGTTCTAAATATAATATTGTTGTCTTTTATAACACTAATATGATTGATACAACCTAATGTTTAATTGAATGTAAATATACTATGATTTAAGCTAATCATATTACATTTGTATATAAAAATAGCATGGTTCTAAAGAATCATATAAAGGTTTTCTTAATCATATTTTGATTAAAAATTGACAGGAGCTAAAAACTGAAATTAAATATAAAATAAAACATTTTGAACCTGAAATAAAAATTATTATCTATTTTCACATAGATAACACATACATCCATACATATTTGTTGACACATGTTTTATTTTCAATCAGGCACGCTCTAAAAAACCATTTCGTTTTGAAATCGGCAACCTTCAGGAAATAATTGAACCAAAAAGCTCACTTATTGCAGCTTTTCAGATAATTTTTATGTGTCAGATGTTTCATATAATTTACCAAAACTAAGCTACGAATACACTAAATTGTCCTATTAAAATAACACTGTTTTTCTTTTTTGAAATTTTGCAATTTTGAATTAATCAAAGGATAGAATAATAACTTGTTTGGAAGCATAGAGCCATGTCTCTTCTGAAACCATAGCTTGATTGCAAACAAACTGTTTTAAAATAGTGTGGACAAGAACCATATTTTATTGTTATACAACCATATTGTTATTGAATTTTCAAATATACCATGATTGTAGCTAAAATTTTTTAAGCAATAAATTCAACCATGTTACAATCAATATGAATGCTAATAATGCCATGATTAAATGTAAAAATAAGTTTTTTGTCGTAAACTAATTAAGGTTCACAATTATATAAAACAATAATAACTTATTTCACACAACCATAAGCTATATCGGGAAACATGACAGTGTTGACGCAACCATGCCACAACCATATATTTTCTCTGCGTGTAGATAATTTAATTCAAACAGTACATTTTTTACAAGAAACGTGACCTGAATGATGCAGGAAATGTTGAAAATTCAGTCTACATTATTGGAGGCTGCATTAAACAAACATGAACTTGAAAATCTGTTTCTAAGTCGCAAACGGCATCCGCCAATATAAAAACGAACTCGAATACTTCATGATGGATAGGTAAACAAATTGATATTATGCTTATATCTGAGACTCATGTGACTTCTACAAGCTTTTTTAAAATCAAAGGATATACTCTGTAGGGCTTGTGGTGGAACGGCTATACTAATAAAATCGCGATTAAAACACTACTTAATGGGTGATCACTGTGAAGACTATATTCAAGCAACCAACATCTGCATTGAAAATGCTCATCAAAAGCTGGCGATTTCATCAATTTACTCTCCTCGCAGATATTCTATTACATAAAGTCAATATAGTGAATTTTTTTTAATTCATTATGCCCACGCTCTATGGCCGCTGGTGACTACAACGCTAAGCATACGTTTTGGGGATCGCGGCTAATCACTCCTAAAGGTCGCGTTTTGTTCGACACAATTACTAAAATGGGCTTGACTGTTATTTCAAGTGGTCAGCCAACTTATTGGCGAACAGATCGGCAAAAAAACTCCTTATGTTCTTGACTTCGGAGTAGTAAAAGGAGTTCCCAGCGAAATAATTAAAGTTGAAGCTTCCATAGATTTATCTTCAGACAACTCACCCACTATTATTACCATATACTCACTCTTAACAACCTCACTTACTTACAATTTACTGCACTAACCAATTAATTGGCTAAAATATAAAAAAAATTTAAATGTCCATTGCACGGAAAATGTGTCACTAAGAACGCCTGAAGACATAGGCGTCTCTATTACACAGTTAGAGGCTAACATTAACCCTTAATTACTCGCATGGGGTCAAAGCACTTTATTGTTAAAAAACCAGGTACATGCCGTGTTCCAAAATTTATCCTGCCCTTGGTAGCTTTCTAACTTTCCTTAAAGTTTAGATTTTAGTAACGATGAAGTCACGGACAAATGAAGCTACAGCGCGCTCTCTTAAGTATTGGCCACATGCGAGTAATTACGCAAGTTTTTTGAATGAAGAAAATGGAGATGGATGCAAAATTTAAAAAATCTGATATCCCGAAAGTTCTTAAGAAGAATCAACACATAATTCTTTCATCTCACCATGAGAATAAAATGTTAATTTCTGAAGTTATTTTAACTTTGTTTAATTTTTGTATAATTAGATATTATTTTATTTTGCTTCCTGATATATATTATTTTAAATAAACAAATTAAAAATAAAAAAATGTTTTACTGAGTTAATTATCCACTATATGTACATATATTGAAAACTATGAGAATAGTCTAGGGTCACCTGAGACCCCATGCGAGCAGTTATGCAATTTTCTTAGTGCTAGTAATTAAGGGTTAAGCAAGCTGCTGAAAATGCAACTTCTACCTTTCGACAGGTGAGATTTTAAAAAATTTAGTCTGAGGATGTGGGACGGCTATTGTCTGAAAAAAGAGGAGTTCGAAGAGAATGGCAACTCACAGTTAAAAATTATGCTTAATGCTGACTTTAGACGGCATGTATTTTACATCTGACTTGTCAAATTTCCCACTGCAAAAGTGATACATGCCGTGTGAAACATATGAAACATTGTCAGATGACATTTACAGAAGCAAATTCAGATGAAAAATTTTCAATTAGAGCGTGTTCTATTTTCATCTGACAAGGTATCTGACATCAGCTGTATTAAATTATCAAAAGTGTGGTCTGGCTGAAAAAACATTAAAAAGCAGAGCGCTTTATATATTTACGAAAATTGTGCAAAAAGTAATGCTGACTTTAGACGACATGTTTTTTACATATGGCTTGTTAGGTGTGTGAGACATATGTAACTTCGCATGTTTGTCAAAATTGTCAATTTACATACGGTTTATAATATTTGCTTTTACACGTACATGTGCAATTACATCTGACATAACTTCTAAGTGTCCACAACAGCTAATTTATTTGTTGCCAAGAACCTCATATTCCTGCACTAACTTGCAATCCAGAAAATATAAAAAGAACGTTGGTTCAAAAAAAACGATACGAGTCTCATGTTTATATACATATCATCCGTCGCCTTCCTACTTCAACCTCGAAACTACATTTTCTCGAAATAGAGATTACCAGGAAAAACATTCGGTAGCCCTTAGTTTACGTAACAAAAAAAAACGAGAGGTATCTTGGGAGTACGAGGGTAGAGTTATGCTCCTTATCTAATTTAACATTTATTATGAATATTTACATGAATTAAGTAAGAGTACTGTTTTTATTGATATCCCGAAAATTATGATTTTGTAGATACGAGGTTAAAGTAAAAATGTGTTGATACACTACATTCATATTTGAAACACGGATAATTAATCGCCATTATTCATTCTGCGTACATATCGATATATCGATGACTTACTATTGAAAAGGCGTATATCGATTTTTTACGAAATCGCATGTTTAACGTTTTCTGTAGTGAGATTCTGTGCCTTTAACATTAACAAGAGTTGTTATATTATATTGTCAACTTCTTAAGTTGTTTGCACTAACAATTTTACGATTTTGTGATTTCTTGTTATCAACATTGCTTAAATCTGACATCTCTGTTAAAATAAATGAAAAGCGCAAAGAGAAATATAACAAAAACAAATGAATTTGTAATTACCAAACAGTGTTCAGAAATTTGTTTTCATTAATTTCGTTATTTGTGTAAAATAATTGTTAAGTTAAATATTTAAGTAATAGAAATATTGTTATTTAAACGTAAAGGTTTTATATTTTCGTAGAAAATTAACTTTAATTGTTGGCATAAAGTACATGCTACGGCTGAACAGCTGCCTCGTTGTCTATTCATTAACAACAACAATATTATTGTTGTTAATTAAACAACAGCAAATATTGTTAAAAATCTTACAAAGTAGCAAAATCGGATAATTTGCTTGTTAAATTTTTTAACAATGACAACTATTGTTAAAATTGTATAGAGAATCGCACTACTGGTAGTCCACTTCTAAATACACCCTCCTTAACGAATTAAGCTACGAAAGAAAATAACAAAATTTTTTATTTTCTTTAAGTGTAAAATAATGAAAATTCGAGATATGCCTTTTCTATATTAAACCTTTGATGCATGTGTGTACACAAGTTTTTATACTTGTGTATTTAAGTTGTACATATGTATACTGTAACATTTGTTCCAAGGCTCATTTAAATTCCAAAAAATTTCCATACTAATAGCACAAAACGTTTTGATAGTAAGGCTTTTTTCAAGTGCAATTATTTTTATTTAAAAATTCAACTTTTCTTAATAGAAGCAATTCATACCAATTTCAGTTTAAAAATATTTTATTTGTGCAGTAGTAACATATTAATAAAAAAAAATAAGTTTAACGTTCCGTTTGATGAATTTGTGCAACCAACAAACACATGACAAGATACTCGGAAATATTTCATTTCAAAATTAACCATATTTAATCGCATTAACATAAAATTATTGTTGCAGTAGTACTGTATTAGAGAATAAGTGGTATGAGCATAAATTATAATTTTTTATTAAATAATGTTTGATTGGAATTCTTTCGACATTTTCAGAGATGTGTTGTTTGTGTTACCATTGAATCCTTAGCGCATAATTTATCCATTTGTTCATTATAGAATGAGTTGAAATTAATACGATGTACTAAATTAATAAAACGATCGGAGGGATTATCTGATGCCACATCATTTATTTGCTTCAGCAACCCAATTAACAATCCAGTGAATTCCAGGTCAAAGCGTTTAACACGTTCTGAAAATGTATCAGTCGGTGCTAATGAAGATTCAGACTATAAAAGAAAAAAAAACATTTTAAAAGTATAATGTATGGCTGGAACTAATGAATTGTTAAAGCCCTTATGACACTACATTTTTTCTTAATTTTTTAAGTTTTTGAGAACAGTGAGAATATAATATAATAGGAAATAATAGAAAAGAATTCTGATGAGATTAGCGGGAGCTTCACATTTATCTCTAAATAAAAATATAATTTAATTGAAAAATTAAATTAAAACCGAACTCAAGCCAAATATAATTAAATTTCTTTGAATATAAACCCATACAGTTCGACTAAAACTTATAATATAATAGAAATTTTACCACGTGCAGAGTTCAGCTTTATTAAGATAAATACCAAATTCTTAAAGCTTTTACTAATATGTATTATCGATAAAAAAAAAATGAGGGTTTGTCAAAAAAATTTTTTAATTTTTAACTTAAAATTGAAGTTTCAAGCTTGAAACATTAAAGTGTTGTCAAATTAGGTTTATTCATGAAATCCGCAATTTAGCGCTACTTTTTTGTTTTTTTCTCCTAGCGTTTTATTATAAATAAAAAGCAGGCAGCACTTAAAGAAAGCAGGTTTTTTTAAATTTATAATCTCATTATTTCCCAAAATTAATGTTTTACTTATGGTAACGTAAGAAAATAAAAAAAATAGATTCAGTAAAGTGCGACTTTGGATCGCACTCGAAGGGTTCCGGACAAATACACATACATATATCCTATTTCGTTTTTGCCCCTTTTTTTCTCATTTTGAAAATTTTTTCGTTTTGTTTTTTTATTTTAGTTTTTTTATTTTTTAAGTTTTTTGTTGATTTAGCGTTTTTTTTGCGCATTTTTCATTTTTTGCGATTTTTCGTTTTTTGCATTTTTTTTTTTGTTTTTGCCGATTTTTTTATTTTGGCAATTTTTTGGTTTTGGCGTTTTTTGTTTTAGCGTTTTTTCGCTTTTTGACATTTTTAGTTTTATCGATTTACTTCAGTTTTGCCGCTTTTTCGGTTTTTGGAATTTTTTTCTGTTTTTGGTGAGTTTTTAGTTTTAACTATTTTTTCGGTTTTGGCGTTTTTTTTTCGTTTTGGCTATTTTTCGGTTTTTGACGCCTTTTCTTAGTTTTGGCACTTTTTTTGTTTTGTTTCGGCGCTTTTTTCGTTTTGGTGATTTTTTTAATTTTTGGCGATTTTTTTCGTTTTTTGCGATATTTTTAGTTTAAGCGATTTTTTTAGGTTTTGGTGCTTTTTTCCTTTTGATGAATTTTTTCGGGTTTTGGCGTTTTTTAGTTATTTGTCGATCATTTTAGTTTTGGTGATTTTTTACGTTTTTTTAATATTGGTGCTTTTTTTCGTTAAGCGCTTTTTTCATTTTGGCGAATTTTCGTTTTGACATTTTTTTTTAATCTTGAAATTTTTAGTTTTGTGCTTTTTAAATTTTCAAGATTTTACCTCTTACGGTTTCCAAGATACACCAAATTGTCAAATTACATAGTCAGAATTACATTACTTATTGTTTTAAATATCGATGTGAATTAGTGTAGTCTATTCTCACACTACACCAATTAACACTAACGTTGAAAATGTAAACTGTCTTGTATGAGATTTTCGGGTAAAGGTTTCCAGACGCATAGAAACTAGCTAATACCCCTCACTTATCAATGTCAATGTGTTTTTTATAAAACAATATTCTACTGAAGAAGTAAAATATAAATTTTGGGAAATAGTGCGATTATAAATTTAAAACATAATTTTAGCAATTCCCAAAAAAATCACTAGTTGAAAATATATTTTGTTTACATTTTGTATACTTGCTGCAAAACAATGCAAGAAAAATGTATTGTCTAAGGGCTTAAGGGAGAAATGTAATAATAATAAAATAAAAATACACTTCTCGTAATTATTTTGAATAAATTTTTGTTATTGCAATTAACTAGAAGTTTTAACATAAACTTTAGAATATTTCCCATAATTTGTTTTTCTAAAATTTGCACTTATAACACAAAACTTATTTATGATGTTATATTCATTAAGCTCTAAAAATTAAGACTTAAATAAAGAAAACATCTATTATTGTTAAAAAGATATATTATTATTATCATCACTATTATGTATTATTATTTTTATTACCCTAGACAGAAGAGAAACGTCACAAAAAATTGTCACATGACTATTTTTCTAAGAGCTCTAACACTCCCTATGAAATGGACCTGTCCAGTGTTGCAAACTAAGTTTTTAAAAATACCCCCAAAAAAATTTGAAAAAAAAAATTTTTTTTGGAAAATTCTCAAAATCTTCCGAACAGAAATCACAAAATCTAGGTGAGGTCAATGTCTTTTGAATGCCGCAAATTTGGTTTTGATCGGCTAAACCTTTCTTAAGTTATCAGAGGTTTACATACACACATATATACACACGCACACGTACACATACATAGATCCATATGGACATCATAGTAAAAATAGTCAGTATATATTCCCATGACCTCAAAATGTCCAGATCTGATGAAAACTCGATTTTCGAAAACGAAATCAGTAATCTGTTATTCGAATCCGCTGAATTCAGTGGTGTTAGCCGTTTTTTTCAAAGTTAGCTCTTGTTTTCGCGATATTCACGATTTAAATTTTTCATAAAAACGATTTTTATACTTTTGGCGTGATTTTCAAATTTAGCTAATGTGATTAAATATAAACAGTATTAAGATATTTTGTGGGTTTTTTTTTGGGAAATTTAAACAAAAATTATTTTTTCGAAAAAAAATGTTTTGCTAAAAACGATTTTGTGCGAAAATAACTTATTGTACCAATTTGCTTTATGTAAATTTAATAAAATTTAGATGATTAAAACTCAAAATTTTTGAAGTTTGCATTTTACGAGAAAAGTAGATTTTTCGCTTAAAAAAAATCAGTGTCGCGTTATGTTGTGTTTATTCAACCGATTTAAATTCGAAAATTTTCGCAAAAGTACAAAAGTATAGTTTTTATGGTACTTTAGCATATTAATTTTAAATTGCCAATATCGCGAATACGAGAGCTAACTTCGACTAATACCATCGAAATCAGCGTACTCGAATTATCTTTGCCAGTAGTGTACATAGCTTGTTACAGAAAAGAAGTTGCAAATTCAAGCAATGTTACTGGCTCAGGCAAAAAGTTTGTTTGATATTTTTGTATGATTCAGTAAATTTTTTTTGTTTGATAAATATTTGAAAATATTTTTAATCAAATAAAGGAATTATTTGTTTTGGTAAAAAAATTTTGGAAAAATCAGTTTTTCAATGAAATTGTTGAGACATTGTTGTCTGTAAATAAATATTTACAAATTTGTTTGTAGGTCCGTTTGTAGACAAAATATTTACTAGTTCATTGAATTTCTTTACTGAAAATGAAATTTTGTTTTTTCTGTATGACACACCACTATCATATTACTCATTATGGCGAGCAACTAGAGGCCTTAAAAGACCGTTGGTATGCAAGCCCCCATTAAGAAATGTGAATGGAGACTAAACAAGAACTGATACCGAAAAAGGGAATCTTTTTGCCAATCACTTGCAAGAAATATTCAGTCCGAAAACAACTGATATGTTTGAGCTGTCACCAGTTGTCACTGAAGCAGCCGTTTCCCATAGATTTAAGATACAATCGCAGGCTGGAACTCAAAGGAAGTCCCAGGCAGCCATAATTCAGCAACAAATCGCTCTTGGAGCTACCTCGTACACCGAAAAGAATATCTATTTGAATTGTAAATGCTATTTTGCGATTAGAACACTATCCTGCAGGTTATAAGGTTTCGTTAAGATCGGACCATACGAAAGTGGAATTTTCTACGCCTATAAGTCTTTTATCCAACAAAACTATCTTAAGAACTACTTATCAGTGAGCTGACTCTCGTGCTAAATGAGAGGGAATGTGTTAATACCAAAAGCCTTTATGTGGACATTGGCATTAACATCACTGATGGACAAACTTTTTGGTTTGCTTTAATTATATATGATAGCTGCATTTTGTAAAAATAATGTCGTCCTTTTCCCACAAATAATAAAAATAATAACGCCTAAATGTCAGCTTGGCCAACAATGTCCACTATGTCGTTTCCGTTTTTTAATCATTTTTGCGACAGCCAAACGATAAGGTGTTATCCAAGCAATAACTGTATAAATATATATTAAAATTTCTAATTCCTTTGTTTTATTTATTTTTTCTATTTCGTCACTAAATTTCCAATTGGGGTTTTGGTGAACATTTCTAAATTTGAGCAAACGAAATTAAATACATTCGGCCATGTCACAGAGTTCAATTCCGTTCGGAAACGGAATTCAACCCACCCTAATATGTCAAGCCCTAGCTGGAGCATACCGCAGCAGAGTTGCGCCGCCAACAGTCTGGATACACCTGACAAATTTTCGTATTTTAGTTTTCTTTTTTAGATACCAGCTGCTACAAAAATGGGGTAGGTGAATTCCGTTTCCGAACGGAATTGAACTCTGTGACATGGCCGATATCTATTTATTTTGTTTTTTCTATTGGCTCAGAGACTGATAGAACATTTTCCAGCCAGATTCCTTCCAAGCCTTTGCTTTCGTCATAACATTTGGTCCTTCGAGCCGGATTCCTAGTTTTATCGCAGCCACTGTCCCCGAATTTTAAGAAGTTTTCACGCAGGAGATGGTCTTGTGGAATATTTTCTAGAATATCCATTCAATTTGATGTCCACTTCGTTAATGAAACAACTCCCGATTCTAATGCTCGAATCGACTCATTTTTCGCTTGTATAGCGTCTTGCTTTGTATGAGAATATGCTAGCACATAATCAACATACATGAATTTTCGCAGTATATTGCTAGCGGTAGGATAAATATATTGGACATCATCTGCTAGCTGTAAAAGAGTCCGAATGGCCAAGTATGGTGCACAATTGACCCCAAACGTGACTGTTTTCAACTCATAGTCGCAAATGGAACTAAGCGAATTACTTCGAAATAAAATTCGTTGGTACTGAGTATGATCGGGATTCACTAATATCTGCCTATACATTTTTTGAATATCGACATTAAACTCAAGTCGGAAAAAGCGCCATTTCAAAATTACTAGCGGAAGGTAATTCCGGAGAACTGGTGCAGTATGTAGCACAGAATTTAAACTTTGACCATTGGAGGAAGGAGCCGAAGCATTGAACACAACTCGAACTTTCGTAGTGGTGCTATCAGGCTTTACGGCCGCATGATGAGGCAGGTAATAGCAATTTGAACTTTCCCAACGATTTTGTACTTGAACTTTAACCGTATGATTTAAAGCTTCATATTCCTGAACTACTGCGTCATAGTGCTGTTTGATAACTGGATTTCTAATCAACCTAGCCTCTTTACGGAAATACTGTGCCATTGCAATTGACTTAGAAAGACCTAAATTAATCGAGTCAGGAAAACCCTCTTTAAACGGGAGCGAAACTACGTATCATAATTCCTCTTCGTAGTGTGAACATATAATTCTTGACACACCTAGTCGGAGAGAGATGTAAAGTTCTTCTTTGGAAAATTTCCCACCTCCCAAAATCTCGAAATTTCTTTGTCTAAAGAAATTTCGCAGAAGTTTGAAACAATTGTAAGACTCACTGGATTGACGTGTCACCGGCCCGGTAATAATCCATCCAAACACAGTTTCTTGAGCAATAAGGGACTCACAAACATTAAGTTTTATTCCAGAATAAGTAATTGAGGGGATATCAGGTAGGTTGGTGAATAGTAAACCTGGGATGGTCTGCGATTGGAGCCTGTTCGATAATTGTGGTACCACAAGGTCCGTAACTGGAATCTTGATGTTGCTATTTAACTCTGAACCTAATACAGTGGAACACTGGCGTTGTACCTTTACTGAAATTGTATTATTAACCCCTAAAATTTGTACATTAGTACGTATACAGGGAAGCTGAATGAGATTGAAGAAACGTTCGGAATTGAATGTGCCCTCTGACCCAGAATCAATCAAGGTGCGTGCCAGGTATTTCATGCCCGAATGACAAATATATACCCATGCGGTTCTTAATAGTCCCTTTAGAGTTACCTTCAAAACAAGACTGAATTTTATCAGAGTTGGAACATTTTGTGGACTGTATATTACCAAATTTAGGATGCGAAAAAGGAACTGAATTAGGATTTAATGAACTAATATTAGTACTACTAGTACACGGGTGAACAAATTGTTTAAATATATAAAACAATTTGTCTTAAAATATTTACAAATTGTAAACAAAATAATTTACTAAATCAAACAAAAAGATTTACTAGAATTGCTGAAAAATATCATACAATATTTTTGTCTGAATTTATAAAACAATTAGTCTAAAAAAAAAGTTTGTGGAACCAACCTGCAAGCAAGGTCTTTCAAACAGTAAAATAATTCTGAAAATCGGTGCATAAATGGAGGAGTTATGTGATAATCAATATTTTGGGGGGAAAAAATTTCCCCCCGATTTTCGAAAAAAATTTATGGGAACAATCTGCAAGCAAGCCCTTTCAAACAAAAAAGAATTTTGAAAATCGGTTAAAAAATGACAGAGTTATGCGGGTACAAAAATAAAAAAAGAAAAAAAGCATACACACGAATTGATAACCCCCTTCTTTTTTGAAGTCGGTTAAAAATATAGACCAGGGCTGAAGCCTTTGAAAATGGTAATAAGTGAAAAAAATTATAGTAGGATGAAACCCGTTAAAAAAGGATAAGAATATAACAAAAATGAAAGGAAAAATAATCGGGTGATCAGAGGTCGGGAAGTGGAAGGGGGTAAGGGTAAAAAACGGTGTATCTCGATTTCCGGCAAAACTACAAGTCCTATGGGAAAAAATGACAAAGTTGTAGGTAATAAAGAGACCTACAACTTTTGTTGTTACACTTTTTTCACATAAGCTCAAAATTTAGGTGAAAAATTCAATTAATCAAGTTTTTGGTTTTTTATTTTTATATTATGCAAAAAAAATTTTTCACGAAATTCGGGGAAAACTTACCTTTTTATGTCCTAAAGACACTGTAATTTTTTTAATTTGAAATATTTATTTTTTCACCTTATTTTGACTTAATATCGAAAAAACACCCTAATTTTCAATCGAAAATTCTCGCGTAAAAATATCAGTTTTTTAAAAAAAGTAGGGGAGTTTTTTGTTCGTTGAAATCTCTTCTTTCTGATAATGTAAAAAAATATATACATTACTATGGTAAATGTGCTCGTCCTTTTTTAACGGGTTTCATCCTACTATAATTTTTTTTTTTTGGTTTCAAAAATTATCGACCCTGGTCTAATAATCTTGTGTAGATTAATAATCCAGAAAGTATTTTGAAGATTGGAGGAAATATTAAGCGAATAATACAGAAAGTAGTTTAATTATACAAATGCCATATATCATTATATCTTTAAAACTAGAGCTGCTAGGGAAAAACTAATTGTGCCATTGTAATCAGCAGATGAAAATACATGAGGATCACCTATTTGTATTTAAACAACAAAATCACTGTTCCGCTGAGTAATTTATGCATTTATTTCATTATTTTATTGTTTATTGAAATGACATAATTTATGAAAAAACTATATTAATCGGTTAACCGATTAATAACGACATTAACCGATTATTAATAGATTAAACCAAAACCTCGATTAATTAAGCGAGCGATTGACCGATTAAAACAGAAACCCTATTATATGAATACCCAAGTATGTATTTAGATATACTACCAAGGAAAATGCTTCCAATTGCTGAAGAGGAAATGCCGTTTAGGTGGAAAGTTTATTTAATTTTGATTAAATAATGTTATATGTATTTAATTGTTGTTCTTGTTTAAAAAGTTCGCCATTTTGTAAAATAGTCACCTTTATCCATGAAATTGTGTTATTTACACTGCTTTTGAGAAGAGCAATACATACTTTATGTCAGATTTTTTCCATAAATCGGCAATTCATGGACCAACTTAGTTAATTTTCGCTACCATATTCCCGAAACAACTTTAATGCTAGGAACACAACTGGGACGAACGACGAATTTTTGGTCGCGAATATTCGTCGCCAAAAATAAAACACATTTGTGTATATGAAAATACACACAATAACGGCGTCGGACGAAATTCGTCATACGCGGCGAACTCTGAATAGATTTATTTCTATTTCTTACGCCGGCGAACGACGAACATATCAGTACCAAGTGACCATGTTTAGTTTTATTTTTCAAGTGTTTTAGTATATAGATAATTTTTGCTTTAATTATTTTTTTTATTTTTATTTTATGGCATTTGAAGTAAATATAGATAATAATTAACTATAAAAATTGGTGTTAGCTGTGTTTTTGCTAATGTTTAATTATTCAAGTGTGTTTTATTTTTTTAATACGGTCACACTTTGCACAAACAGTAAACAACTTTATCGGTTGTAACAGCTGTTGCGTTTTCGTCGCTATTGTGCTTTACACGACGAATTTACACAGCGAATTTTTTTCGACGAATTCGTCGTGTTGGACGAAATTCGTCGTTCGTCCCAGTTGTGTTCCTAGCATTACTCGTATATGTGGTGAAGTGTATACACAGAAAGAAAAACGCCGTGCTAATTTAAGTATTTTCTACTTACTTTGAGTATTCTTAAATTGTGTACACAAATTGTTATTTTATGTATTACTTTAAGTATAAACTTTAAACAAACAAATACCAATACACTACGACTGTGTAGTGTATTGGTATTTGTTTGCTTGTTTATAGCTTCAGTCGCATGTTGTACTTATGTTGTAGTCTTGTTGTTGGTTATTCTTTTTGTTCGTTCAGTGTCGTCTAATATCGTACAAACTAGAGGGCTGGAAAGTATACACAAATGTATTCGTAGAATGTATTCGTATGCATTTCGTGTGTGCATAGATGTATGTTCTTACGTATATACTTATGTATACATGCATGTATATGTGTGTACATGCATAGCCACGACCAAGTATATATATATACATACATATATAACACATATATGCAAAAAAACATACATGCACACACACACAAACATACATACGAGTACTTTCGAATATATTCGTGCAGCCCTCTAGTACAAACGTCGTATAACATCCTGCTGGTTTATACTGGATTTTGAATGTCGTTCTTTCCATACTGAGTTAGCTGAGTGGTCTAAGGCGTTGGTTTACAAACATGATGAGCTAAGTTCAATACTAGGAATGAACAAAAATAAATTTTAAATTAAAACAAGTAAGTAAGCTTATTAAATTTATATACGTATTCAAAATATAAATTCTCCAGTCTGTTCCAGGATTAAATATGTAAGAGTTAGCCTGATTCGGTATTGATTCAAGTACGCGGCGGGAATTGATTAAAGTCCGCAGCTAGGATTGATACAAGTACGCTGCAGGATTGATTCAAGTATACAGCGCGCTTGAATCTACATGTAATACGACGTTTGTCAGCTAATTGTCGGCTATGCCCGAGCAATGAAATTAAACAACAAGAGCAGAAGAGTGATTTGCGGCTATAATCAAGCAAACAAACAGTACGAGTACGACTGTGTATAAAGTTTATAAACATATTCGTACTAAAAATAAGATTTTTTGTACATGAATAAAGGCTAATCAAACTAAAATTAAATATTTTGCACTTGAATATTCCGACTTAATCAATCTTTCTGTACTTGATTTCAGAAAAACCGGGATTACCGTACTTTTGACACCGCTTGGGATTAATTTAAGTACGGATGGATTGATTTATTTTTTCTGTGTACAAACTAATTTATTTAAAAGAGTTATGTATTAATTCATGCAAAAATGAATACGATTTTTATTATTAACTGATGCATAATTAAATACAATTTGCAATGTAGTATTGAGCGCAAATTAAATAAAAATTATATGAATAAGTTACGGAAAAATTTAAAGAAATAATGACACTGAAAAATAGAAACCTTTTTAAAAATACCTGCTTGTGACTAGAAAAGTCATAATCTGAATCGGAATTATCCTCGTCATTACTATCGCACATCATACAAGTAAGTTCAGCATCAAGAAAGAAACGTTGCGATTTCTTTTGTGTAGATTTAAGTAAAGATTCAATATAATGGAACAGTAAGTATTTAAACAGCAAATTAATTTAAATAATTAATAAATATAATACAATATTGTAATGAAACTAATCATTTTTGTATAATTAAAAATAAGAAGAAAGAAAACTAAACACACAAACTTGAATAACAGAATAAGTGCAAGAAAATAAATTTTAAAATAAATATGTATGTGTATGAATATGTAGTACATTTATGTAAATATTTTTAATTACCTGTATAAATTCACAGAACTTCAAACAAATATTACACATTTTAAATATAGATCGATTTAAGTTAGTTGTATCCGTGAGCATGCAGTTCTTGAGACAAGAGTCCAAAAAGTCCTGATGAAATAAGAGAACTTCATCTACGTTTTCCACCTATTAATGGAAGCAAAAAAATTAAAAATAAATAAAATCGAATAGAATAAAGATACGAGTTATACCATATTTACACTATGCAACTTTGTTGCATGCAACTCTCTTTTTTCAGTGAGAAAGACAGAGAAGAAATACAAAATGTGCACATTTCAACACTCTCACTTAAAATGAAAATTGCATGCAACAAAGTTGCATAGTGTAAATATGGTATTAGCCGACTGGAACGGAATGTAACTGTAACGGAACAGCTGATCGATATTGTTATGTGTAAAGCAGTTCAAACGGTTATAGTCAACTTAACAAGAATGTACGAACATGTTAAAAACTATGTGGTATGTGATAGAAATCATTCGATTTGAAATCGGTGCCGATTTCAAAAACAAATTTATTATCCCGTTTAAACTATTTACGCCTTTTATGTTTTCAATGCTTAGAATATTTTATTCTAATATTTTTTTCGATACAAAACAATAAAAAACGTAAATGAGTCATCTTACAGCAGAATTTGTTTTGAAATCGGCGCCGATTTAAATCGATCGATTTCCATCACATATCAGTATATTTCCTTATATTTTAACGTAAAATCACCAAAATTGAAAATATGTATGTAGTGTACAAAATTATAAAAAACAAAAAAAAATTTCAATTCCTAAGCCAAGCTAGGAATAAATCACACCTATCGCGAAAATTTTGCAAACGCAGAAAAATCGCAATATTGGAAAAAGAGTAAAATTTATTAAAACTCGCTTAAAATGTAAGAAACATCAAGAACTCGGTAAAAACGCGAAAATTCGCAAAAACCACGCCAAAACTTGAAATATTGCAAAGCATTATATTGATAAAAATTCCACACAAATGTAAAAAGCCAATAACTTTGAAAAAATTGCCGATATCGCGAAAATAGCGGAAATTTGTGAAAAATTGCAATTTATTAAAAAACCTGTATTAATGATTAAAAATCGCTAAAACTGTACGGAATGGCAAAAGTTTGGTAAAAATAGCGAAAATTCGCAAAAACTTGCTAACAGCGGCATAATAGCAAAGTCTAATATTGTTTAAAAATCGCGAAAACTGTAAAGAAGGTGAAAACTTGCAAAAAGTAGCTTTTATAACGAGCATTGCTAAAATTCGCGAAAAGTTTAAAAATCGGAAATAAGACCTAAAATTTATTACAATAAAAAAACTCGAAGAGAACGCGAAACTCGCAAGTTCGCCAAAAATTGCTATTGTATTGATGAAATCACTAAAGCTGTAAAGATTAATAAAATCTCAAAAGATCACAGAGATCGCGAAAATGGGGAAAATCCGCAATAAACTGCTAAATTGCGGAAAATGCAATGTCTCTTAAACGTTTTTGTTCTAATGTTAGAATTAAAATATTATGAATGTGTGCTTTTTTGTTGATTTTACAATTTCTGTTTGGTTTATGTCAAAAATATTTGATACGTTTTTACTTTCTATAATCGTCTTTGCGTCTTACGTTACTGTTACATTACTGTTACATTCCATCTACATCCCATTCCGGTCGGCTAACAGAGCCTTAAGAAATAAGTTTAAAAAACTAAAACCCGCCTACTTAAATTATATTGACTCAAGTCTGAGGCATGATTTTAAAAGTTATTCCCAATTATCAGGTGCTGGCAAGAAAAGCCTGGAGCAAAATATAACAATATAGTATGTATATATTTTTGAAATGTGCTAATTAGGCCCTTTCATTTTATACCCAGCACGACATCATTACAAAATTAAAACTTTTGTTTTGTCAAGACTATATGTTCTATAGAGGATTTGTTTTTAGCCTCGCCGCCAAATGACTTGCCGAATATCGCCAAATTAGTTCAAATATGAATTTCTCGTATTTGTTACTCCGTTTACGAGCACTCATTTGTTGTAAGAGCTGCTTGTTCATGGAACTCATTGCCAGGGGTGTTAAGTATGACGATTTTTTTACGATATGACCAAAAACGATATGACGTACTATGTTGTCCTATCGTACGTTTTTTACGATATGACAACATTGAGAAAGCCATGAACGGTGTATGGCTTTCTCAGTGTTTTCATATCGTAAATAGCTTACGATATGACAACACAGTATGTCATATCGTTTTTTGTTATATCGTAAAAAATCGTCATACTTAACACCGCTGCTCATTGCCAAGAGAATTGCGTTCTTTTGCATTGTCTCTGGCCAGGGGTGCCAAATGATTTTGACAAAAAATCGGCATATTCTCCAAATAAAATCGGCATTATCGGCACTTAAATTTTAAAAAAATCGGCGAATTCAAAATAGCCATTTTAAATACAATAAACCATATTTTTGTTAACAAAAAATAACCAAACAGAACAATTCAGCATTAACTAATGTTTATAATATTAAATAACATAAAAATTAGGGAGTAACGAATACCGATACCGATATATCGGCGATACTTTAGATTTTCCGATACATCGGTATCGGCGATATTTTACTGTCGATACGACGATACTTTTAAAATTTTTTTCAGAGCTTTTTTTTAAATAATTCACTTTTGTTCGATTTTACCATGAATTAAATTCACTTCGTTATTTTTTAAATCTTATAAATATCAATTTTAAAAATTAATAATATTTTATGCTGTTTTTTGTACAAAAAATTATTTATTTTTTGTTAATTTTACCATGAATTCAAATTCAAGTCGCTGTTTTTTAAATCTTATTCCAGCAAAAAAAGATACTCCAAAGAAGTCATGAAAATGTAGAACTCGCGATCTGGAAGTATTGCAAATTTGGATAATTTCTAATTAGTTTTACATATCCTTGCCATTGCAAGAAGTTCTGTTTTTCGATTACCAATCACCGAATTGGAAGCGATGCTAGGACAAATTTCTTTTTCTGTATTCTATAATGATTTTTCCTGAAGGAAAAAGGATAAAAAATTACCCATTTTCACAATTTTTTTAATGCGAATTTAAACTCAAAACTTTATTTTCATGTAAATTTAAGTGAATAAATATAAACTTAGAAGACTTTTAATAATTAAGCTATTAAGTTACTTAGAAGAATATTAGTTGATAAATGTTCTTTAAAAAATTGATTTTTTAAAAAGCATGGCGAGTATTTTTTTTAAATTACAAAGAAATTAAAATTTTTTTCTTGCTTTTCTACTAATTATCTGCATACTTTTAATATAGATTTTTTGGAAGCAAAGAAAATGTAGCTCCTTAAAAATTACTTCCAATTTTTTATACTGGGTTAAAATCAGTTTTAAATATTCTCTCTTACAATGTAATTTTGTATAATAAAAAAATTGCACTTGAGTTTTGTTGATATAAACTTGACCTCAATTTCCATATTCGTATCGGTATCGGAATCGGTATCGGCGATATTTATTTTTAAATATCGGTATCGGTATCGGTATCGGATCGACAAAACGGCGTATCGTTACATCCCTAATAAAAATGAATGAAAATAAAATAGAAAAAGAAATTTCTATTGAGTTGTTGACCAGAAAATGGAAGTCTTTGTCTGAGGAAATTCTAAAAACTTTGCCGAAATGTCTCAAAGAATTCTGTAGAAACTCTGAAGAATTTTCTGTGGATATTCAAAAGGAGTTTTCGATATGTCTGAAAAATGTCTGACGGAAAAATGTCTGACAAAACATCAGAAAATATCTGACGAAATTCGGATCTAAAATTGAAATTTATCAGATATGTCGTACAAAATTCTCACATAGAATCATAATGTTTTCTGCTGCCAATGGCAACTTATCAGAAAACATTTACTCATATTTTATAAGTTTGAAAATTCTAACATTTATGCCCAAACTCTAAAGAGATAAATGAGAACTTTTACAAAAACTAAAATCAGACAATGTGCAGAAGTGGCTGCTAAAACTCGTAAGACGTAGATCAGAAAATGTGCAGACTATTCTGTTAAATATCTTAAAGGAAATTAATCGGGTAATATTTCAGAAAACATCAGAAACATCGTGCCAGAAAACTGCCGACTAATCTGCCAAATGTCTGAGGGAATTTTATACAACTTGGTTGATTGTCTGGAAAAGTCTCAGATTTTAGCTGACGTTAGACATGTCAGAAAAAATGTTTACTTGGTAATTGTAAATAATTGCAAAAAATCGGCAAATACGGATAAGTCGGCAAGAAATTTCTGCGGTGTATATACTTTCCACTTTAACGCAGAGTACACGAAATCAATTTTCATAAAAATAAATATTGAAATAATATTAGGATTAAATAGTAAAAACTAATTTTGTTCTATAATATATATAAAATGTCCCTATTATTTCTTCAAGGTATATATTTTGGAATTACATAAATTTCTGAATGCAGCAGGATTGTAATTTTTTTGGTATTTTTTACATGGACGAATTGAATGCCTTGAATTTAATTTATATATTTAATTTTATTTATGCAAAAGCATATAAATATTTAAGAAAATACTAAAAACTTTATGTGTCCCTGTTATTTCTTCCACCACTGTATACAAATACATATATATTTCATTGATTTCTCTAGTTTCTGGCTGCGTCAAAAATATGAAATCACATTGTGATGATGCAGCTTTAGTAAAACAAAGCAACAAAGTCACTTATTTGACATAAAAAACCGTTACATGCTATAAACATGTGTTTTTGGACACTTTTCGGAACTGGATTTTTCGCTACATATTTTATGAAATTAATTTTTTCGAGAATATGGAAATTTGTTAACATTTGAAACTTTTGGGAAACTCGTTATGATGTGACTTTCATTAGTGATTTAAAAAAGCTTATGCGAAAATATCATATATTCTTGCCGTCATGACAATTTTTAACATACTTTGGGGATTGCTCCTGATCTTAGTTCTTTTTCACGAATTTTTACTATGTGTTACATAAAATGTATAATTGAAAAAAAATACATAAAATTTTCAAATGTATAAGAATCTTTTATATATTTGGTTACCAAAAAAGTATTAACTTTCCTATCAAGAAGGAAATGTAAGGAAATCATATAAGCTTTTGAGAATGCGTTTTTGATTTAGTTTTATATAAAAGTTTCATTGTTTGTCCTTGCTTTGAATATTTTGGAATAAAATATTCATGATGATTTTTTATATCAAAATATGATTTTTATTTCGTCAAATGATGATTTTCTTCGGAAAACTTCTGGCAACGCTGATCAACGGACATACTCTGTAGAGCTGGTTGTGGAACGGCTATACTAATAAAATCGCGATTAAAACACTACTTAATGGGTGACCTGTGTGAAGACTATCTTCAAGCAACTAACATCTGCATCGAAAATGTTCATAAAAACTTGGTGATTTCAGCAATTTACTCTCCTCCTAGGCATTTTATTACAGAAAGTCAATATAGTAGTTTTTTAATTCATTAGACCCCACGCTTTTAGCCGCCAGTGACTGCAGCACTAATCATACGTTCTGGGGATCTCGGCTAATCACTCCTAAAGGTCGCGTTTTGTTCGACACAATTACTAAAATAAGTTTGAATGTTAATTCAAGTGGTCAGCCAACTTATTGGCCAACAGATCGACAAAAAATTCCTGATGTTATTGACTTCGGAGTAGTGAAAGGAGTTCCCAGCGAAATAATTAAGGTTGAAGCTTCCTAAGATTTATCTTCAGACCACTGACCCACTATTATTACCATATATGTACTCACTCTTAACAACCTCACTTACTTACAATTTACTGCACTAACCAATTAATTGGCTAAAATATAAAAAATATTTAAGTGCTCATTGCACTGAAAATTTGCCACTAAGAACGCCTGAAGACATAGACGTCTCTATTACACAGTTAGAGGCAAACATTAAGCAAGCCGCTGAAAATGCTACTTCTACCATTCGACAGGTGAGATTTAACAAAATGTAAAAATGTGTAAACCTCCATTACGATGTTCGAATGGAGACTGGCCAAAAACTGATGCTGAAAAAGGTACGCTGTTCGTTAGCCACTTGAAAAATGTATTTACTCCAAACTTAGCTTCTGATATAGTTGAGCTGCCAAAAGTTGTCGCTGAAGCTGTCGTTCCTTTGAGATTTAACACTCGAGAAATTGAAAATGATATTGCTGACTTAAATTCGAAGAAAGCCCGAGCTGCTGATAAAATCAGTAAGAAAATGCTTATAGAGCTACCCCATACAGCAAAAAGGATAATTTTATTAATTTTTAATGCTGTTTTACGAATAGAATACTATCCTGCAGAATGGATATGTGATTGATCACTACGATACCTAAGCGCGGTAAAGACCATACTAAAGTGGAATCTTATAGACCAATAAGCGTATTGTCAAATATGTCAAAAATATTTGAGAAACTGCTTATGAATAAGTTGACCCCCTTGCTAAATGACAATGGATGCATGCCAGATCAGCAGTTTGGTTTCAGGAGACAACAAAGTACTATCGAGCAAACGCATATGCTTGTGAACGTGGTTAAAAAAACATTCGAAGAAAAGAAATATTGTTCTGCCCTCTTCATTGATGTTTCTCAGTCTTTTGATAAAGTATGGCATGAAGGATTAATCCAGAAATTAAAACAAAATTTACCCTCTAACATTCACAAGCTATTAGAAAGCTATTTAACCGGATGAAAATTCGTCATCAGGGAAGGCAATTTTCTAAGCATACCTCAGATGATTCAAGCCGGAGTTTTTCAAGGTAGCATTTTAGGTCCTGCATTATACCTGATATATACGTCCGACATGCCAACAGGCTATTATATTCACACATCAACTTTTGCTGATGATACAGCTTTTCTCAGCGTAAACGCAAGCCCTCAAAAAGCATCTACAAAATTAAAAGAATATGTATTGCACCTAGAAAAATGTGTACATGTTACGAAAATGTGTACATGTTACGTTTACATTACGCAGAGAAACATGTCGGCCTATTTCTATCAATAATCATATCATACCGCAGCACTTTGAGATTAAATACCTAGGAATTCACCTTGATCGTGTACTAACATGGAAGACCCACATAGATTCAAAGCTGACCCAAATGAAATTGAAAGCAGTTCAACTTAATTGGCTAATAGGAAGAAATTCTACACTTAGTCTAGACTGTAAACTTCTCCTATACAACACTATAATAAAACCAATTTGGTGCTTTGATATTCATTTATAGGGCACCGCCATTGCATCAAATATAGAGAAAATTCAAAGGCGACAAAATTAAATTCTTGGTTTGATTACAGCGGCACCTTGGTATGTCAGAAACCAGCGCATTCAGAAAGAGCTAGATGTTCCATTAGTAAAGACTGTATTTTCCAAACATGTGACAACATATATAAAAAAACTCGAGTCATTAACTTTAGAGGGCACTCTCGGCTGAGAAAGAGACACTCTTGCTCTCATCCGAACACGAGAGACGTAAGACATCTAAAGAACCAACCGTTGAATCCTAATATTTTGTCTAGCAGTGTCTGGACTAATTATTAACAATTTTAGTTTTAAGATTTGAATACTTATTGTTAGTTCAATTTATTCAAAGATTCAATAAATAAATTCAAAAGTTAAAAAATAATAATAATTACATACATATAAAACATGTAGGTGTTGGTCTATATATTGCAAATATAAACTTCGTTTAAATCATTGGTCAGCGTTTCATAGAACACTTGAGCTGAAAGCATTCACACGTATTCTTAACTTCTTTTCATTTAGTCGTCGATGAGACAGCGACGAATGCACATGAGGCGGATGCTTACATATTTTGTTATCATTTTTTTCAAGAATATTTTTGATTGATATTATGAATTGATGATGATATACGAAACATATTTCATCACATTAAAAACACGTTTTATTACTATGTAACTTTCTTGAGAGTATAAATGTGGGCGATTTTATTAATATTGTGCAAAAATCCGCTTCAAAGATGACTTTTCTATATATTGTGTATATAAAAACTGCAACACCCTTTTTCTTTAGTCCAACAATGAATGTATTTTGCCAATTTATAATATTTTAAAATGTTTTGTTTTATTTCGTATGCGTAAAATATTACATAAGGATATATAGTGCAGCATCATATTTCAAACGTTTGGCTTTGTGTTTAGTGAGAAGCTCTGTCGCCTCATTAATACTAATAAGCAACAATACAAACACATTTTGAGTTGTGTCTACCACTGGTTTAAATCAGAGCCAGGCAAAGAAAAATCTAAATAAAGGAGAAAAAGTTGTTGTTTAAGTGTGTTGGTCTTTAATTGCATTGTTGATAGGTACAAATGACTGTTGTTGATTGTTTGTGTTGTGTACATGTAAATTGTCGTCTGTGTACATGTAAAATTTAGAAGTAGCCGAAGAGAAGTTGGCAAACGTCGTGGCTCACGTTTACACATCGCCTGCGCCTGGTTTAAATGTACCACGTCACATTTACTAGATAACGAAACATTTGTATTTTTCGATGTATACTTCTCTTTCAAGCGCCATCCAGAGTCAAAGGCTGGTTCAATAAAAACAAATGATATTTTGTTTGAAGCGCGTCCAATGGTGGCTAATTGACTTTGATCGGCTAAAAATGCCTGAGTTATAGTGGATCGAGGTTAAGATTTTATGAAATTTTCAAAGTTTTTCATCAATTGTTGTACTTTCGGAAGCAGTTTTGCGCCACAAATATTAGTTTTATAATTTTATTGAATAGTTCATTCGATTTCGAAAATTTTAAGCTATAATGGACCGAAATCGGATGAAAACTAAAAATGCTATAATGAAAAAACGACAACACAACTGACTCTGGATGGCACTTGAAAGAGAAGTATACATCGGAAAACACAAATGTACCGTTATCTAGTAAATGTGACGTGCTTGAATCATATCAATATCGTTTCCCGTTGCTTTTACGACAATAACAACAAATAAATACTGTTTGAGGAAAAAACCTACAAAAAATATTATTTCGCAGGCCTGTGTTATTTATGGGAAAATTACTTTTTGTGTTTTATTTTTAAAAAATTGTGGGACTATGTATGAATAATCACGCTTGAAGATATATCGATATATGTATATCGAAATATCGATATTTTTATTCGATATATAACGATGACGATATCGATATATCTTTTTCACTTGCACATCCCTAAATTCAGTGCTCCAAAATTGCACTTGAATGGTTTAATATATAGGCCATGCTCATCAAGGTGTTGCAAAACAATTTCTAAATGCTCTTAACCGTCAGTTTTTGACAGTAATTACATATTTCTTTAGTTAGTTTTTATATAAATTTAAATTGTAATTCAATACAACTTCTGTTTTTCAGTCGTAATTAGTTGTTCTTATTTAATTGTGACAAAAATATAAAATACCATAAATTTAAAAAAAACAGCTTTTCAACAATAAACAAAGAAAATTTTCTTTTTAATGTTCTAATCAGAGTAGGAAAATAAACAAAACGAAACGTTTCGTTTCAAAGGTTTATTCAGAAGTAAAAATATATGTCGAAAATTTTCATATATAACATAATTAAAAACTCAAAACATATATAAAACAAAATAACTAAGTACATAAATAACAAGTTCATTTTCAACACCTTCCCTGAACATATTATTTATACAATTGTTATTTAACAAATTAACTGCCAGGCCCACTATGTCGACGCGATTCTTTCTTTCTTATAATAACATATAAAACAAAAACAAAATTTTAGAATTTGTTTTTGTTTTAAATGTAATTGTGGCGAAAGAAAGAACATGTCGACATAGTGGGCCTGACAGTAAATTATAAAATACAAAGCAATACTATTGTTCATACAAATTGTTAATTTTGTAATTTTTATATTTTGTTGCTCAATCGTTTGCAATGTATAAAATTAGGTCATTCATAGAATTTATTTATTGTAACATAATACTTTGTTTAAGTAATGATTTTATTCTTCGTTGTTCATTTGCATTTAATATTTTTGTTTGTTCTATGTCAATAACCGCATAAACAGTCAAGTTAGACATTTATTTACTCAACATACATGAATATATGTCATTGTTAAATTAGCAGTTTAATACAATTTTATTTCCTAGTAGATAAGCACTTTTACTTTAATTGTTTTAATATAAAAGAAAGTAAAATAAAGTTTATGATTGAGTTCTTTTTAAGACAAACAAATTAATAGTTTTATTAAGAGCTCTACCTCTAGGTTACAATTGCTTAAGAGGAAAATAAAAACCAACTAATTCTTCAGGCTACACGTGCTTGCAAGAAAACCACATACCATTACAAACAACTATTTTAGGCCAAACTTGTCCATGAAATTTTAAATTTTGGAAAAGGAACACCCTTATTATTTTAAACTGATCAAATTATTTTCAAAACATTCACGAACAAACTTTACCTTTACATCAATATGTTTTGTACGTGATGAATATGCATTGTTAAGCGCAACTTTTGTTGTCACAATGCAGAATCATAGCATCATTTAGATCTGGAGATATTTCATTTTCTAATCTTCTTAACCAGATTGCTTCTTGTATGGCTGCAACCATGGACATAAACCATGATATTGCACCAGATTGAAGAGTAAACAAGTAGCCTGTTGTTGAACGTCTTTCATCAATATCACTGGCCCAATCTGCATCGCAATATCCAATTAACTTAGCAGTTCCTTTAGAATATAAAATACCTTTATTAATAGTGCCCTTGAGATATCGCATTACTCGCTTGATTGCTTCCCAATGTCCCTTCCCTGGATTCCCATCATATCTGCTTAAAACATTAACGATTTAGCAAATATCAGGACGTGTTACTTGGGCAGCAAACAATAAGCATCCAATAGCCTGCATGTATGGAATATTTGCCATTAGCTTTTTATCTTCTTCACTTTTTGGACACATTTCAGCAGATATTTTCTGATTACAATGAACGGGGTTATTGATGGGATTGCAATCATCCATCTTAAAACATTTCAGTACATTGGAGATATATTGCGATTGATCCAACTTTATTGAATTATTTGTACGATGTATTCGAATTCCCAAAATCGACGAAGCTTCAGAAACATCTTCCCTTGGTCTTTTACTAGTTTGTGTCCGTTCGTTGTTGTTGTTTTCATCAGGAAACCCCAAAAATTCTTCATCATTCACTAAAGATTCAGTTTCGATTTCGGGAATATTAGGTAACATTATATTTTCTTCAGAATTTGTTTGCATACCATGATTTTCTTCAATTAGTGTTGGAAAATAAAAATTCTTTTTTTTTATATATTTTCATTTTTTCATTTTCCAAAACCACCACATCACTGCTTGTAATGATTTCTTTAGTATAAGGATTAAAAAGTCTATAAGCTTTTGAATCTGAACTATATCCCACCATAATACAATCAATCGATTTCTTTTTCAATTTTTTCGTTTTTCTTTAGGAATGTGAGCCATAGCTTTACATCCAAACACTTTTAAATGTTTCAATCTAGGCTTCTTTGCTGACCAAACTTCTTCGGGAGAAAATTCATTTCCTCTGCATGGAACACGATTAAATAAATAAGATGTAACTGAAGTTTCAGCCCGAAAATTTTCATCATAACATGAGAGTTTTCTCTTAATCTCAAACTAGGGGAAGACGTAATTTAACTTTTCCGATGATTTCATTTTATGCAAATGCTCATCGAGTTAACATGTACTACTTTTGCATAATTAGCTATTTTATATTTAATTTTTCACACAAATTTAAATTTATGAATCAATTAAACACATTTATTCATTTATTTAACACAGAAATTTTATCAAAAACATCGCTTTTCATTTATTTTAATAAACACTCACACATGCACACTATTTTATTTTCATGTACATGTGTTTTTTGACAGTTCATCTCATAAGATTGTTGTTATAAGAATTCTTATAACGCTCTCATAAAAATTCCTATAACATTGAGATAACACTAATTTGAAGTACGTGTAGACTTCAAATTAGCGTAGCATAATTCTCTCTGCGATTGAATTTGACAATCTCATCTTACATATTATGTTACGTGTAGACCTCAAGTAATCCAGCATCAAATAACATACACCTCATTCTTTCAACTAACGTCCTGTTCATACGTTCTGCAACTCCGTTTTGTTCGGGGGTTTAAGGACAAGTTTTTTGATGAATAATACCGTTTTGCGGAAGAAATTTTATAAAACTATTATTGACATATTCAGTACCATTATCTGTACGTAAAACTTTCATTTTTTTAGAGCATTGATTTTCTACTAAATTCTTAAATTTTACAAATTCGTTAAAAACATCAGATTTTCTTTTGATTGGTACTACAAACACCTTACGTGAATAGTCATCGACAAAACTTAGTGTTGTACTTTTAATGTTAAATAAAAGTTACTAGTATTTGTATAAAGATAATTAAAGTTGTTTTATTAAAGCACAAGAAACTTGAGTGTGTAAGCTAAAGAGCGGTTGACAAAGTGTGTATTATTAATTCAAAAATAGTGTTGTATCTTAATGCAGTGATGCGACCTCTGCATGTCGATGGTGCATAATAAGGGTTACCCCGTAACATCTCCCCTCCTGAAATTATTCCGGTGATCTAGCAAGAGTTTCGACTGGATGTCTGCGCGCTGTAATGCGTCTTGGGTTTGAATTCAGTGGTGAAGTTGGTGGAGTAACAAAATTTTCTGTTGCATCTGGTGTAACAATTTTAAACTCGTTGAGTAATATATCTAATGGTAGTTGATAGTTTTCTCTTGACGATTCTTCTGATGATGTTCTCGGCCTAAGTTGGTCTGTATGAGATCTTACGAGAATTTTGCGATCATTAATGTCAATCGAAGTATTGTAAATGACATTTCCAATTCTTTCTATAATTTCTCCTGGTACCCAAAAACTTTTTTTATGTTTAAAATGTTTTGCGTATACCAAGTCTCTTCTATTAAATTTTCTGTTTCTGGTTCCGTGTTTGTTATTGTATTGATTTTCCATTTTAGTATCTCGTAGCGAACTATTTTGTACCGGCTTTAGTAGAGTATCAAAAACTGTTCTCATCTTACGTCCAATAAAGGATTCTGCAGGTGAGAGTTTGTTGGGTGTATTAGGGTTCGGAGTTGAACGATATACCTCTAAGAACGTCTGGAATGCTTCAGCGGATGTTCCTTCCTGATCAGATTTTTTTAAGGCACGTTTAAGCGTGTCAACGAATTTTTCCGCCTGCTCGTTTGAGCTAGGGTGAAATCTTACGGTTCTGGTGTGTTGAATGCTTCGTTCGGTACACCAAGATTCGAAATTTGCTGAACAAAACTGCGTTCCGTTGTCCGAAACGATTTGCTCAGGATTGCCGAGTTGCGAACAAAATTCATTTAGTAGTTTTATTGTTGAAAATGTTGTTATGTTATTTGTTTCGTATATTACGGGATATTTCGAGTAAGCGTCAACGATGACTAGATAATATTTTCCTTTTACAGGTCCCGCATAATCGATATGTACTCGTTCCAGTGGGTGTGATGTTAAAGGCCATGAACATAGGTTTGTTTTTACTGGGTTTGTAGCATTAAGTTGACAATTTGCGCATTTCTTATTATAATCTTCGATTTCTTTATCAATGTTCGGCCAGTAAACGTAGCTTCTAGCGATAGATTTGCTTCTTTCAGCTGAAATATGACCTCTATGCAGTTGTTTGATAATTCTGTTGCGATATATTTCTGGAATTAAGATTCTAGTGTTAAACATTATGACGCTGTCAACTTGTGAAAGTGATTCCCTTCGATTGTAGAATGGAAGTAATGTGCAATCCACGTTCATAATATTTTCAGGCCAACCCACTTTCATGTAATGTAAAACTCTTTGTAGGACTGAGTCGTTTTTGGTTTGTTGAACTATCATGCTGTACGAAACTGGAAGAGTTAACATCGATTCACTTAGGTGACTTCTCATATCGTTTTCCACTGAAATTGAAGCGATTATGAAATCGTCCGGTAGTTTTTCATGTTTGTCAATGAGTCTTGACAAAACGTCGGCATGACCGAAGTCCTGTGTAGTAGTGTATTTTATTTCGAAATCGTATGTCAATAGGATAAGTGCCCATCATTGTAAACGATTTGCGGTATAAACTGGAATACCTTTATTTTGTACCAAAAATGCTAAGCAACGGCTTATGATCGGTGTGAAGTGTAAATTTTCTTCCGAAAATCATCTTATGGAAGCGCGTTACAGCAAACACGAGTGCTAAACCCTCTTTCTCTACTTGGCTGTAATTTACTTCCGCTGGAGTTAAAGATCTGGAAACGTGATGTATCGCTTTCTTACTGTTGCCTGGAAAAACGTGGTATATAATGGCACCGATACCATGAGAAGATGCATCGGCTGCGACGTGTATAGGCAAGTTGGGGTTATAGTGAGTGAGAAGTAAGTGTGAGGTTAGAATTCTTTTAAATTCATCTAGGGAATTTTGGAAATGATTGATCCTTTTTTAGCAAATCATCTAGGGGTTTGCGTAGCATTCTCATGTTAGGTACATATTTAGCGTAATGATTAATTGAACCTAACAATGACCGTACTTCTGTAATGTTTTCTGGGATCTTCGAGATTTTGTATAGCCTTGATTTTATCGGGATCAGGTCGTATACCTTGGCTGTTGACAATTTGCCCCAAATATTTGATTTCTGTTTCAAAAAATTTGCATTTTTCGAACTTAAGGCGAAATCCAAATTCCTGTATACGTTGCAATAATTTTTCCAGATACATTTTGTGTTCGGAAATAGATTTACTCGATAATAGAATATCATCTATGTATGCTTTAGAACCATTAATGCCAGTACAGAGCTGATCCATTATGCGCTGAAATGCTCCTGGAGCGGATTTTATACCTGGTGTAAGGCGATTGAATCTGTAAAGACCCTTATGCGTGTTGACCGTGACTAGTTCTTTGCTTTCGTCATGAACTTCAACTTGGAGATATGCATCTGATAAATCCAAATTACTAAATACGGTGCTGCCGTGACAATCAGATAATATTTCCTCTGGTGTTGGCAAAGGGTACTGATTTGGTTCTACAGTTTGTTTAAACCTGTAGAGTAGTCTCCGCAAATTCTTGTTTTACCGTTGCGTTTGCTGACAACAATCGGTGCGGCCCATTTAGACGTGTCGATTGGAGTTATAATACCTGCTGTCTCAAGTCTATTGAGCTCGGTCTCTATTTCAGTTCTAACAGCGTAAGGTACATGGGGTTTGGGAATGAAAACATCTTTACTGTCAGGTAGTAATTGTATGTGAACCTTGGTTTTTGTACAAAGTCCCAACGATGAATTATCAAATAACGTTTTGTATTTTGTTCTGAGTGCTAAAATATAATCATCAAGTTTAATTTGACGACACCACGCTGATATTGGTTGTTCCCAGAGCCGAAATGATTCAATCCAATCTATGCCCATAACAGTTAATTCGTCTATGTCAGTTATTGTTACATATAGTTGTTTTGTTATATCTCCGATTGAAACATAACAGTTAAATTTTGCACAAAGATTGATTTTGTTTGCGTTAACGTCATTTACCATATCATTGGTTGTGAGAGCGTCTGGTTTACCAATAGCTTCCAAAGTTGTTGTTGATATGATTGATATGTCGGAGGCAGTATCAATCTGTAAGCGAACAGGTTGTTGATTAATTTTCAAGTTAATATACTTACGTAGTTGCTGGAACTGTAGTTGTTTTGTAGAATATACAGCGTTCGTATTATAGTTCAACTTGTTGTGAAACTTGTTTGCAGTTTTGTTTTTGTTGTTGTTAGCGTTGCTATTGTTGTTAGCCGTTTTTGACTTGTAACCATTTCTAGCAGTTGAGCAGTAATTATTTCTATGTCCGATTTGATGACATGTTGAGCATTTGTGTTCCTTAAATGAGCAAAATTTTACATAATGTAATTCGCCGCAGAGCGAACATGGAGTCTTCGGAATTTTGTTGTTCTTGTTGATGGGTTTTTTTTACAGCACAGACTTCAAATCTAGTATGCGTTGGGTTTCATCCACCAGCTTGTCTAAATTCGCAGTATCAGAAAATTCATCAAAAATTTTCAATAATCGAATTCTAATGTCGGTGTCTTTGCCTGATTTAAGACCCAATACAAATATAAGGCACTTAAATTCATCGATTCGTAGATCCACCATCTTGAATAGTTCACATTACAGGTTTACTCGACTAGCGTATTCCTTAAAGTCCTCATTGTCTGATTTTGTAAGTTGCAAACATTTGTAGCGTTGTGATGCCTGTGTTTCAGCTTTACCAAATAGTTTGTTCAATTTATCAATGGTGTCCTTTAAGGTCATATCCACTGGTTTAGTCGGTAGTAGGTAGTTTTTAAAATCTTTCATGAACTTGATTGGACATCTTGCGCCAGAGTAGGGCTACTTTGTCATGGTCTTCAAGACAATTTGCTTCTTTCTCAAAAGCGTGTACGTACCTGTTGTACCACGTCTGGAAAATAAGACCACTTTCTGGTTCATATGCAAAATCTGTCATTGAATGTGCCAATGATTCCATCAACGCTGCCTTTGATGTGCTGGGCGTTTGTGGAGTGTTTATTGCAGGTGTTCCTTGCGCTTGTAATATTTGTGCCATTTGCTTTAGTAAAAGTGTTTGTTGATGCATGGCATTTTGCTGATCTTCTAGCAATTTTAGAAATTTGTCGTGAGACATTGTTGATTTGGTTGTTGCGTAAAAAATATAGATTATTTTTGTTTTCTTTTACTTTACCGTCCTCGTCGCCACTTTTGTTGTGCTTTTAATGTTAAATAAAAGTTACTAGTATTTGTATAAAGATAATTAAAGTTGTTTTATTAAAGCACAAGAAACTTGAGTGTGTAAGCTAAAGAGCGGTTGACAAACTGTGTATTATTAATTCAAAAGTAGTGTTGTATCTTAATGCAGTGATGCGACCTCTGCATGTCGATGGTGCATAATAAGGGTTACCCCGTAACACTTAGCAAATATCTGTTCCCGGAAAACGATTTTTGGGTAAAAGGACCAACCACTTCAGAATGAATAAGTTTAAGCATAGCGGCCAAAATCTTTGAATGGTTTTCTTGTTTGTTTCCCATTTATACACGTTGTACATTGATGGTTTCTTTTAACATCGCAGTTAATACCATAACATGATTGTTTAACCTTTTCTAGATTTTCGTTACAAATATGACCCAACCGACGATGCCACAAATCTGCTTTCTCTTTAGCAATAAAAACTTTTCTATTTGAATTTACAACATGACAGTTCAAACGATACAAATCATTTTCAATAGATGCTTTTCCAATTAACTGATTATTATTATCAAAAATGTTGCAAATGTTCTTTTCAAATACAACCTTATTTCCGTTTTTTGGTAATTGACGAACTGAAAGTAAATTTGTACATAAATTCGGCATATATTCAACGTCATTAACAACAGCATCACATTTTCCTTTTTCAGTTTTTAGCAACATTTTACTCAGAATTTTTACCATTTGAGAATAACGATGCAAATAGCATTGCACCGCTGTTTTTGAAATTTTTTGATTTGTCATTCTGATATCTTGCATTATTATTTTTATTAGGACAATTTTTACTAAAATGACCAACTTGATTGCACGAATGACACTTGAATTTTTTATTTTTGAACTTATTTTTTTAAACTAATGCGTTTTCACTACATTTATTGTCGAATTTTGCATCTTGAAGTAATAAATTCTTGATTGCATCTACTGTTAACTTGGTTTTTGAGTTTTCTACAGCCATAACCAAAGCACGAAATTCATCAGGTAAACCAGCTAGCATTAGGGATGCGGTTAGTTCGTCGTCAATTTTAAGACCAGCGTTTTTCACTTTTAAAGATGTCATCACAAAAGCATTTACGTAATCCTGCATTGATTCAAAATCTCCGAACTTAAGTTGTACAAGCTGTTTTAAGAGCTCAACTTTTCTCGTCAAACCTGTATCTTCATATGCGCCAGGCTTCCTTAGCTGTTTCTGCTGTAGCAATGTGCGCAAAATTGCTTGGTTCTATCATAAGCGTTATTTCAGCGAGAGCCCGCTCATTGACTTCTGCATCTTGAGCAACCAAAATACCTTTTTCAGCGACTTTCCAACAATTTTTAATTACTAAACATTACTTCGCGTGTCTCCGCCAAACATCGAAATTTTCACGACCACGTAAATTTTCAAACGGAAAAATTATTGAGGTTGATGCCATTTCAGTTTAGTAATTTTCAGCACAATTTCAGAAAGATTATTTTAATAACATACGAATCTTAAACGCGAGACAAGAGGCCCATAACCTATTGAAAGTTCTGTTTGATTAATGAGGAAACGTGTGTATGTTCGTTTCAAAGGTTTATTCAGAAGTAAATATATATGTCGAGAATTTTCATATATAACATAATACATAATTAAAAACTCAAAACATATATAACACAAAATAACTAAGTACATAAATAACAAGTTCATTTTCAACAGTTTTGTACAAAACGGAAAGAGAACACAAAACAAAAAAAAGAACGAAATATTCTAATTTTCAAAACATATTGTTAAACAGACATGTTTAGTCTTTCAAATAAGATTTAAAAAATTTTACAACAATTACACTGCAAATTGTTTATAGATGAAAAAATATTATTTAATGTGGTGTTAAGCTAGTTAAAATCTACTTCAGCAATTTTTTAATTTGAAACAGACTTTTGCTTGTAAAGTGTACTTTTTATTGTCTATAATAAACTAAAAGCATATATTTAACAAAAGTAAACTTACAACTCTTTTTAAAGTATACTTTCTTTATGACTATGATATTGGGTCAATATCTTTTGTTAACATTTAATAAATTGTTTTGTATATTACTCAACCATGTCTCATTTTGTTCATATTTTATGTGTATTTACGATAAAGTAATAAAAACTTGTCACATTTTGCCGATTTCAATTTTTGGCAATATTTTAAGGACAAAAAATTTGTATTTTTAAAGCAAAAATTCAGTTTTTTCACCATAATAACTCCTAAAATTTTGATTATATTGACAAACAGTATGGGAATTTCTATATTTATTTGGACAAAATTGGACAGGCCGTTCTCGAGTAATAATGAACTTGTCTAAGAAAATACAAAATTTTTACTTATCAAATTTAAACCAATTTGTGGGCCCATCAATCATTCATAGATTAGCTTCAAACTTTTCAGATGTTGTTTTTAGATAAAAAGGACACTGTTTTTGCCCGGTGCTCATTGATATCACCGTTTTGAAAAATTGCCGAACAAATCGCGGCCACTCTAATGCACATTTGTCTATTTATATCATTTATTACACTTACCTTACTCATATTTTGTATAAATATATGCCAGTTGGGTTCAATTACTTCGATCATCATATAGTATTCAAGATTCTGTACAGCATTCATCATACGTTGCCGTAATGTAAATGCTGAACGATAAAGTTCAGCCGCCTGCGGTGAAAACTTTTTAGCAATAGAATTTTCTTTCCAAATTCTGTTTTAATCATTAATAAAATCAGAGTAGTTTTATAGTAAATTGCATATTAGACAGAGCAACAGTGCAAAAAACACATTGAATTGACAGTATAGGTTCGATTCTACTATCAAAAGTTAGTAAAACCCTATACTCAGTTTGGCCAATTTGGTGACCAATTTTTTTATGGGCCTCCAAAGTTTTGGAAAATCAGCGGGCCCACAAAAAAAATGTCATCAGCTTTTGGCCAACAGCTTATTCAAATTTGGTGATACTGCTTAACTATATAGCAATATTGTAGCTAAGAGTACGCTAAACAGATCTTCCTAACATTTTATGCTAAAAAATAATTTTTTCGTGCATTTTTTTTAATTAAGAAAAAGTTTTTTTCCGTTTTTCCAGAATAATATTTAGCAAACTTGTAGTTACCGTAGAGCTGAACAACTTTTGTGAACATTTCAATACAATCTGAACGTATCTACACACCCAAAACAGCTCAACCTTAAAAATTTTCGTTTTTACCAGTTAGCCTATATTTTTATAGCATTTTTTTACTTTCTTTGTTATTGTTCCACTTTTTATGTTGCTGATTTAAGTATTTACGATTTTTTTATTGTTTATTGTTTTGCCAAATATTGTTAGTGAAAAATTTGGAGTCCCTGGAGTGCTGAAAAAGTGAATAAAATAATTGTTTCCTATATTTTTTCAAAAAAAGTGCAGGAAAAAATTATTTTTTTTGCGCAAAATGTTAATGAAAAACAATATAACACAACAGAGAAGTATGCACTTGAATATACTATTTTAAAAAATATTTTTTTACCATCAAAAAATAGTACAAAACTATAAATTTTAAGGTAAAAATGGTCTACGTGAGCTATTGGGCTGCCTATACACTAGGGCATTCATTCGGTTAATTGTTAATCGGTTAACCGGTTAATTACTACCCGATTAACTGATCGGTTAATGTAAAGTTGGATATTTTCGATTAACGGTTAAACCGGTTAATTTCAGTCGATTATTAACCGACGTAACAAAAATTTTCATATTTTGTAGTATTATAACGTATTTTTTGTGTGTTTAATCATTTGTTTTAGAAATTATTTTTCATACAAACAAAGAAGTGTGTTCAGTGATCTTTACTTAGGTAAAACCATGATACAATAATATAAAGGTCGAACCACATTTGACGTAGAAAATAAATTTTGACTTTACTCCCGATTATTTGATTACTGATTTTTTACAAACAGAGAGGGAAACGTTGCCACACATATATAAGGGCAACTTTTTAATTAGGAATGTTTTCTGAAATGTGTAATTTGTGTCTTTGTTTACTGAAAATTATTGTATTAGATTATTATAGATGAATTATTATACTCATGAAAGAGCGATTAAAATACAGCAATTCGGCAATAAAAACTCAAAGCGAAAATGACAAAAGTTTGGGAAAATTTTGAGCAAGCGCTTAAAATTAAAAATCGCTAAAAACCCTTGTGTCGCGGAAATAGCAAAAATTCGCAAAAATTGCAAAATTGCAACAATCCCTAATATGTATTCATTAAAAATTGCTAAAATTGTATAGAATGCAAAAAATTAGGAAAAAATCGCGAAAATTTCGAAATTTCGCAAAAACTTGCCAGCATTAAAAAGATAGAAAAGTGTGATAGTGATTAAAAATCGGTAGAATTACCAAAAAATCAGAGAACTGGCAAAAAAGCACTTTTGTTTGCCGAAAATAGCGGATATGAGCGAAAAATTTCAAAACTGCAAACAAACCTTAAAATTACTTTAAAATAGCTAAAATTGTAAGGAATGCAAAAAATCGGAAAAAATCGCGAAAATTACGCAAATTCGCAATATTCGGGACAAAAGTAATTTTTTGTCAGTTTTTGGTTTTTAACAGTTTTACCAATTTTTTAATCAATATCAGACTTTGATATCTTTTTAATCCTACCAAGTTTTTGCGAATTTTCGCAACAAAAGTGATTTTTTGGCTAATATCTATATGTGCACGTCCTTTCCTTGAGAAAACAAAACACAAATAACAAGTTCAATTAAATAATAGGAAAAATAAAGTTGAAAAGCAAACATATGACTGGGATTTTGTAAATGGGTACGGTACCATTATTTTTGAGAGAAAAAAATAATCGGCAAAAACGTCAGAAGGTTAATATGGCGACGAAAAGAGAGATGGGTTCTACCTTTATATTATTGTATCATGGGTAAAACTTTAAAATCTTAGGACGTGGCTATAAAAAAGTTTAGTAAAGACTCTGCTACTCTAATTGAACTTAGGGAATTATTAAGTTTTTTTTATTTAATTAAAAATCTTAGGACTAGATTTAATGAGAGTAGATTCAATTATTTTTCAAATCCACTCAGGAATGATAAGTATCAAAAGAAAAAATTTCAAATGGTTGTTTTTTCAAGCTCTTCAAATTTTAAATATTTGAAAATATTATTTAATTAGTTTGGCTTAAGTTCATTTTTAATTTAATCTTTCGATCAAATTATTTTTATTTAAGAAAGAAATTCTAACGCATGTAAATATTGAACATTCAAAGAAAAAAAGTTATTCTGAAAAGTGAAAAAAAATTTTTTTCCTTAATTTTTTCAACAAAAAGTTCACGAAAAACATTTTTTTTAGCATACAATTTAAAAAAAAAAATCGTTTAAGCAGACTCTTGCTACATTATTGCCATATATATTTAGGCGGTATCATTAAGTTTGTATTAGCTGTTGGCCAAATACTGATGACACCGTTTTTTCAGTGGTACGTGAGACCACAGAAACTTTAGAGGACCATAAAAAATTGGTCACCAAATTCGCCAAACTGAGTATAGGTTTTACTACCGTGGTAGTACAATCGAACCTGTACTGTCCAGTTCTTGTGTTTTTCCAAAAGTCTTCATTTATCGCATAGTGTTATTGATTAGGGAAATAAAAATTTGTATATATATTTTAATTGACTACTTACTTGCATAATTGCCTCTCAACATGTTTGCAATAAAAAAGTTGACGGAACAACATTTGGTACTTCGAAATCGCAATATGGTTTAATACTAAAGAAACAGGCCACTTGACTTCATAACGAAAAGCAAAACATTCCAAACCATTTAATTCTAAGCGATCATGAGTTTGCCAATACTCTGAAAGAAAGTTGAAATATGTAGAATGATTGCTATAGATAATATTTATATGTGATCTTTTTTGTATTATGGTATATCTCAACATAGACCGAAGTTATTCTAACTGACCAGCTAATACTAGCACTAACACTTTGAAAACTTTGATCACATTGTGTCGTTTGATTTTTTTAGATAAGGCTAGTATAGTCATTAATCTTCGTTAATCCCAAACTTATTTATTCTTTATAGAATCTTTCGTGGCTTAAGAAAAAGTAAATGATTTCAAGTGTAGAAACTAGTGAAGTAAGATAATCGTTTCAATCAAATAAAAATACAACTATGAATACCAAGTTGGTTTCATGTACATACATACATAGTTTTGAGCATATTAACTAACTTTGCCAAACCTTATCTATTTAAATTCTTATTAGACACGGCTTTTACCTTCTTCGTTATTCATAATTTTCGACATTTGTGTAACCAAATCATACGTCAATAGCTCACAGTGTACATCGTCTTTATATGGATCGTGTTTAGCCGAAGATAAACGTAATGTTAAGCCCAATAAATTTTCTAATGTCATCGGTAAAACCTTATCAACATTTTTGGCCAGTTCATCTTCACAAGCGTCCATAAATTGAGTGATAAAATCACCTTGATGCAATAATAAATAACGCTTTACTGACATTAAATGCCCCATTAAGTCATTCTCTTTGAGTAATACTTCCAACAGGTTTTTAGAGGCAAAACGATATGCATTTTGTATAACGGCAATATGGTTTTGATTAGTGGGTAAAAATTGCAAATTCATAGTTTGTGGAGGTGTAACTTTTTTTCCACACTGTCTGATGACATTTAAATATTTGCCCGTGCGCAAAATAATATCTGATACTTTTTCCAAAAAGCATGGAATACGTTCCCGACGTATGGTGTAACTATAACGATTACAAATTATTTTGCATGTTTAATATTAAAATACATATGTTAAATTCAAGTCTTACCGTTTTTCCCAATAGTCTGCTGAATAATGTACAGGTAATTCTTCTCTTCTAATAACTTCATTGTCTTCGACCAAAATTCTTGTTGTGGATCATTAATGACACCTTTTTGTATCCACAATTGTAAAATATTCATGTACGGCACCGCTGCTCTTTGTGTTAGTTGTATCATAAACTTTTGAGATTCTTCATCGCCTGTCAATGCACTAATTTGATTAAACAACAAAGTCAAAGCCTGCCCACCGCGTAATTCATTCTATAAGAGTTTTTGTTCATTTAAAGACCTAATATTATTTTATCTTAAATGAGACTTACGCTTACAATAAGCGATACAACTCCTGCTAATACCTCCATGGTGTTTAACGTTGGTCTTACATAAAACAACATTTTATGTAATGTTAAGTTGCCGGCATTGAGTTCTGATTCCAATTGCGCCAATAATAACTGAAATCAATAATATTGGAATATAAATATTCGGATTTATATATTTATATTAACCAATGTCTATATGCATTTCATTGGTGGTTCACCAAATCGTCAGTAGACTTCAACCACACTTTCAAAAGATATTTGAGAATTTAAAAATAATTTAAAAACAATAGCTTTATTTATCGTAGGCGGAGCTTACGTACAAGCAAAACCAAAAATAAAAATAAGAGTTGGAAAATTGGAATAAAGAATCAGAAGGTGAGATTTCGGCCAACCATATTGATAAAAGGAATAAGATAAGTCATTCACAATAAAAACGAAAAAAGGTCAGTAATAATAACTGAATATTAACTCATATTCTATTTCCTCACAAAATTTGGTTAAATAGCTGATGTTTCATTAATACAAGTATCCACGATCAAACGTGGTAAATGCGAATAAGGGACGCTGATGATGACAGCGTAGCGGCTGTCGAAATTAGTAGTACTAATCCGTTCTGCTAGTCCGATTAAATATTCTAATATTCCTCTCTTGAAAAAAAATAATTTGAATTTACATTAATTCAATTATTGTGAACTTAAGCCGAATAATAATAACTTCCGACTTATACATATTTTCGGTTCAAATAATAATTACGTACAAATATTAAAATTTGCGACGGCGCCCGCAAAAAACTTGAATACATGTGTGGTTTCTGCGGTCTAATTTAAAACTGAAAATCAGAATGCATATTATGACATAAAGATAACCTGTTTAAAGCATGAACAACAACATTAGCTTGATTTATCGTAGGCGGAGCTTACGTACAAGCAAAACCAAAAATAAAAATAAGAGTCGGAAAAATTAGAATAAAAAATCAGAAGGTGAGATTTCGGCTAACCATATTGATAAAAGGAATAAGATAACTTATATTCTATTTCCTCACAAAATTTGGTTAAATAGCTGATGTTTCATTAATACTAGTAACCACGATCAAACGTGGTAAAAGCGAACAAAGGACGCTGATGATGACAGCGTAGCGGCTGTCGAAATTAGTAGTACTTATCCGTTCTGCTAGTCTGATTAGATATTCTAATATTCTAATATCGTGGATCGTAGTACTAATCCATTCTGCTAGTCTAATTAGATATTCTAATATTCCACTCTTAAAAATAATTTGAATTTAATTTAATTCAATTATTGTGAACTTAATAATAATTACGTACAAATATTAAAGTTTGCGACGGCACCCGCAAAAAAGTTGAATACATGTGTGGTTTCTGCGGTCTAATTTAAAACTGAAAATCAGAATGCATTATGACATAAAGATAACCTGTTTAAAACATGCACAACAAGATTAGCTTGATTTATCGTAGGCGGAGCTTACGTACAAGCAAAAGCAAAAATACAAATAAGAGTTGGAAAAATTGGAATAAAGAATCAGAAGGTGAGATTTCGGCTAACCATATTGATAAAAGAAATAAGATAACTCATATTCTATTTCCTCACAAAATTTGGTTAAATAGGTGATGTTTCATTAATACTAG
>OY101451.1:69446765-69516765 GCA_956483635.1 Panzeria rudis | reverse complement strand
AATACATTCCCATGTAGTTACATCCGTTTGAATTTCTTTAATAAAATCGCCGTTTTTCATCGTAGGAATCGAAAGTGTGGCTCGAACATCTAATTTAATAAAAACGAGCCATAAGCAATCAAAAACTCAATTTCAATCAAATTTAAATTTTTGCGTAGTTCCGTACCTTTGTATTAAAGGTGACGATATGTCCATTTCTTAAAAAAATTTAAAACTGAATAAATTTTTAATATATGTAGAGGTTGCAAATATTTGTAAAGTAATATAATTCTTACTTTATACATTTAAAGACAATTATGATAATTATGATAATCTATTACATAAAACATTAACAATTTTGGCATAATTTATAATTTTTAATGTAAAAATTTAAAAATGCTTAAAAATGGTAAATATAATAAACACAAAAATACAGCTTAAAAACTTTTGCTGGCAACATTGTTTATAAGAGAAATTATAGACAAAGAACAGCTGATACGTAAAAACGGACAGCAAATCAAATTATATAAGGTTCGTCCGCAACGCAACGATACATACCTATTTACACATAAGTTTCATAAGGGAAACGGATCAGCTGATTCGTAACGTATACGTTTACGTAAGAGTAAAGAGGCCTTTAGTTGAAAACAATTCCAAAAATATTTCTTTTAATTTTTTGCCATACCCCTGGATACCATCCTTTTAATTTTTTGTAAGCTGCGTCGCCATTTGTAGTCCGATCATAACATAATGCATATCGTTGTTCGTGGCTTGACTATGGCTACATTTTTGCTTTGGTAAATTTTAAATCCGACATCAAATTCAGGGCGCCACTTATGACATCTCGAATCCTTCCCCCCAAATGTAATTTTTTTGCACGTAGCAAGAAAGCTCTCCTGAAACTTTTATGCCACGTCCCAAAGGTAAGCCCCCTTTTCTTTTTCAAATACATACATCAAACCAGAGCTGTAAAATCAATTTTGATTGCAATCAAAATGATTTCAACCAAATTGATTTCATTCTTTGATTTCAAAATGATTTCAGATTTCAAACTGAAATCATCCATTTTGAAATCTTTTTTTATCATTGATTGTAATCAATTTGATTGCAGCTTTATTTCTAGAACAATGACTATCATTTGAAGAGAACGATGATTTTGATTCTGATTTAATTTTGATTGCAATCATTGGATTTAATTGCGACCAATTAATATGGAAATTAATTTCAAAAAATTGATAGCAATAATTTTTTTGAAATGATTTCATGATTCCAAATTGAAATCATGAAATCAAATTTACGATTTTGACCAATCAAAAACTAGAAATTATTAACATGAAATCATGTGATTGCAATCAAATTGATTGCAATCTTTCACAGCTCTGCATCAAACCAGGTCAAATAAAATTAAATAAAAAATTACATCGTATAATGAAAGGTATACCAATAACGTTTTTAAGACTGTTAAAAAAAAATTTTTGCACGCCCCAAAATATAGCACTTTTTGTGTTTTATCATATCTCATATCTTATCATATCTCATATCCTTGTTTATAGCTTGACTATCACTTACTTTTTGGTTCTGGTGACTTTTTAATCCGACATCGAATTCTGGGCACCAGTTATGACATCTCGAATCATTCCCCTCTTATGTCCACTTTTTCACGTGGCAAGAAAGCCATTCTAAAACTTTGTATGTCTACCTTTTAACATTATCACTTTTATGTCACGCCCCAGAATTAAGTTAATGATTCCTTTACTTTTTTCACAGTTCTAGAAACATTATTGATATACCTTTCATTCTAAGGGGTGACTAGTTCGAATTTGTTTTGTTTTATATATTTATCGATCTAGCTTAAATGCAATATACATATATGGCAAAAGAAAAAAGGGTGCTTACTATTGGGGCGTGGCATAAAAGTAGGTATATTAAAAACTATATATAGTAAGTTTTAGAAGGGCTTTCTTGCCACATGCAAAAAAGTTGATATGAGAGATGAACGATCGGAGATAGCATAAGTTGCGCCCAGAAATTGATGTCGGATTAAAAGGTCACCACATGCAAAAATGAAGACATAGTCAAGCCATGAATAACGACAAGCAATATATTATGATCGGACCGTAAATAACAACGCAGTGTACAAAAAACTAAAATGACGGTATCCAGGGGCGTGAAAAAAATTTTAAAAAATATTTCTGGAATTTTGTTTTCAACTAATCTCATGAAGTCTAAAAATTTTGTTTAAATTCATAAAAAAAATTTTTCTGACAACAGATTAATAAAACAAATTTTCGTACCAAAATTCGTTTTATGTCTCTTATTAATAAAAAAATTTTGTTAATTAGGTTGTTAAAGTGTAAATATATGTATATGACTGGGACTGTATTACTAGTGTGGAAATCTAGGAAAATATTTCATAATTGTAGACTAGAATCATTGTGGTTCCATAAGAACTACCTAGTCAATATTTCTGATGTTACTATATAGTCAGTATGTAGTACTGGTTACAAATTCAATAGTGAATCACCCAGTTGGCCAACTCATCGTAGAGGACATTTTCATCAACGACTACTTAAGGAAATTTCGACATTTGTCATGCACGATGTTTGTCGATTACAGTTTCTTTTAAGACAATTTAACAGAAACCGTGCTCAAAGAATGTATGAAAGAAAAACTACTCAACTAGTAAAACTTCTTGTATAAAATACTCTCTGAGCGATATATTTCTCAAACTGTTATTGTAGAACACGTGTCAAAAAGAAACAAACGAAAATATGTATTGGGGACATTTTTAAGGATGTTGTCATTTACATGGTCATTAATGAAAAGATAGGTGACAGTTTCGCTCTTGTTGTCATGTATGAACTTAGTGGCCATTTGTTCGAAAATGTCCCCACTGATCTATTGTCATGCATCGGTCTTGCAAGATGTCTGAAAGACATGGCCAACCGGGCAGCACATGTATAACAACATAAATATGCGGATATGTTCTGTATTCCATGCAGAATGAAAATGTTCGGAATTATCAAAGTATTGTTGTTGCAAATTATTATTTATAACACCAATGCTATGACCATTCCGAACAATTTTATTCCGCGTGGAATACAGAAGATGTATGATTTACTTACATAATAATCATGTATTAAATTATTTAAAGCTTCACTCAGGGCTTGCAAAACCTGACTACAATTGGAAAATGTCGCCTTTTGTATGAACTTTTGTATGCAGGTGTAATGGGAAGCCAACGGCAAAATCTCTTGAGCAATATCACGCAAAGAACTGTGGATTTGATCGCAAATTTTAAATTTCACAGTGAATGGCGAACTACCAATGTTAGTACAGCCTTCGGGCGTTATATAAGATCCTCGCATTCCCGTCAAGCAATATATTAAATCATACAACAAAAGGTTTTCTTGACTCGTTATTGGAATGGCAGCAATGTTACTTTGATGAAATTGAAAGTTATCAATATTATGGAATTCCCATAGCGACTCAGGGTTTTGTTTTGATTTTGAAGAGGGGAATAGTTCGGTACTTATCGAATTAGGTAAATTAGTGTTGGCAGCTGTTGCTGTTGCCGACATGAGAGCTGCACCAATATTGATATTATTTTGTGCTGTGCGACTTAGCCCACTTGAGGCGGCCTGAACAACGCGTTCTTTAATCTACAAAGCAGTAAAATAAAATCATTAGTATTCATTTTTTTCAGTTTAATGGTGCAAACTTTACTTGCGATACACTTTCCGATGTAACTGATTCAGAAATTTTTTCGGGCAGTATAGGAGTTGACGTCGAGAAATCGCTTTTTCGCATGGACTGCATGATATTAGTGTCCGAATAATAATTTAAAAAATGAAGAAGGCAATAAAAAGGGTCTTTTCTGCGAAATACAAATGGCATTTGTCACACTCAAAACACAATTTGCTTATACTTTTCTACTCACTTTTCTAATAATTTGGCGGCTTCTTGCAAATGATCAATGGCTTTTGGCTGATATTTTGATATGATTTCTAATATTTTCAATAATTTGCGGTTGTTGCGTTTCTCCTTGGTGATGCGAAATTCTCTCAATACATCATCTGCACTAAAAGTTGCTCTGAAAGTCATATAATGTTGGCATGAATTGATTTTACAAGTAGCGGGATTTTATTTTCGTTTTGATTGTACTATATTTTAAAATTACTAATTTTCGCGGGGTGTAGGTACAACTTTTAGATAAATTTAGCACTCAATTTTGCTGAAACATCTGCTGCATTAGAAAGTAATACTTACTTTGAATGCTCGATTAATTTTGTTAGCGTTGTCCTGACTGGATCCTTTGTCGTTGTTTTTGGTACATCCATTTTCCAAAGCCGTTCTCAGCCAGAAGTTTGTATGTTTATTTTAACTGTTTTTAATTTTTCTTTTATTTATTTTTCCATTTAATTGTCACCTCCACAAAATAGATAGCTAGAGTAAACTAGGGTTGCCAGTCGTACTGTTTTTATCAGTACGTGTACTAGTTTTTCTTTGCAGTACTATTTTATGCAAATCAGTACGCAAATGTACTGGGCTCAAATCGTCACATCCGTGAACGTACAACTCGTCACGTAAAAACGCCATTTTCGGATTATCACATACGTGAACGAACTGTAATGCCATACATTTTATACGATTGACGTGTCACGTAATTCATTTTAGTACGATTGCCGATACGATCACGGATGTGACGATTTGAGCCCTGATTTTATTATATATGTATGTCGTTTTTTGTACTGTGTGTTACACTGAATTATTTTACGTGTTTTATGATCTTTGAAAGGTTAATTTATCAGTATCATGGCCCTTTTCACATGTATGATTAAAAGTTAACGTGGACTTTAACGGAAAGTTCGGCATACAAAACTTCCCGTTAAACTCTACATTAACTCTTGATCATACATTGTGAAAAGAGCCGTCAGACGACTCTTACACGCTTTTAACACATAGCCAAAGCTACATAGTTTTTTGCAGATTTCCTGACTCAAAAATTGCATCCAACTTTATTTGTGAGAGAAAAAATAACTTCAAATTATCGAAATTATGTTGGCTAGGTTAGGTTGAACAGGCTGCCGGTTTCTAGCAACCGGCCCACTTGGGTCCTTTTGTCCCTTTGTGATGCCTGGGATGGATAGTAAGGAAATTCAGAGAGGTGTCCCTCCTATCCCAGAGGTTGGGTCGGTGTTAAACCAACCCGAGTATCGTATGAATGAATTTATTCCCCTAATGTCGCATTCTCCCAGGTCTGCTAGTTCGGGTAGTGACGGATTTCCCAAGTATGACGCCCTATTTCTATATAGTGCTGGACATCGACAGAGGAGGTGTTTGGCAGTTTCTTCCTCCTCCTCGTTCTGACAACTTCTACAGAAATCGTTAAAAGGAAGATTTAATCTTCTGGCATGGACACCAATGAGACAGTGCCCTGTTATGACCGCTACGAGTATACGCAGCTGTTGACGAGGGAGCCCCAGTATGGTTGCAGATCTTGCGAAGTTATACTGGGGCCAGATGGATCTGGAAACCTCACAAGTAATTTTATTTGTCCATCTGGTTTGCGCTTCTCTAAAGGGTTGGTGCTGAATTTGTATTTTACAGCTTTTTAGTGGGACGCCTACTAACCAGTCGATGTCATTTTCTTGCAGGCGGGCACCAGCCTTGGCTAGACTGTCCGCGATAATGTTACCGGTCATCCCCGCGTGGCCCGGTGCCCAGAAGAGCCCTAAGTTCGCATGTCTCGCCATCTCATTCAGAGATGCCAGGCATTCTTTAACCAATTCCGATGTTGTGTAAACACCAGATAGAGCATGTAGTGCCGCCTTACTGTCGGTACAAATTTGGATGTCCTGATCGAATATCCCGTAGTACCTTAACCAGTTGGCTGCCCTTTTGATTGCCGATATTTGAGCCTGAGTGATGCTACATTGGTTTGGTAGCTAAAAGATTATCCTACGTTGCATTTGTGGGATGTAGAAACCCCGCCCACTCCGATGCCCGACTTTGACCCATCGGTGTAGATCTCGAGCACATCCTCATTTTGGTGTATGTAGTTTGCCTCAGAGGATGTGCCCGAGAAGTGCACCACGAATCTCTTGTCGGGCATCAGAGTAGGCGAGCAGTAGTCAGTGTGGTCGGGAAGATCTGAGATTTGCCCTAATATCGTCGCATGGCCTACGTTACCCCGCTTCCATGCACCTGAGGCATCTAGTCTAACCGCCGAGTTCATGGCCAGTTGTTTGATCATGAGTTCAGCAGGAAGCCAATGCAGTATGGTGAACAGTGCTTTGGATGGAGTAGTGCGAGGTGCACCCGTGATCAGTAAAGCAGATGTTCGAAGAACCTTTTCTATTATTTTAGAGTATGTGGCTTTATTTAAGGAAGTCCACCAGACGACAGACCCATATATTAGTATGGGCTTTACCACCATTTCAAAATGCCAATTGACGTTTTTGGGACTTACGCCCCACCTGTTGCCGATCGCCCTTTTGCAGGTGTATAGAGCAATAGCAGCCTTGGCTGCCTTGCTTGAACGTTGGGGTACCATGAAAGCTTAGAGTCCAGTATAATACCGAAATACTTCACGCTATCTGATAACCTAAGGGTGACTCCGTTGAGAGTCGGTAAAGTGAAAGTCGGTGTCTTGTATTTTCTCGTAAAGAGAACAAGATCCGTCTTTTGAGGGTTAGCATTAAGACCACTTTCAACGCTCCATCTACTTATGATACCTAATGCCGATTGAAGACATTAAGATAGAGTATCTAGAAATTTACCAGATATTGCTACTGCTACGTCATCCGCGTAGGCTACTGATTTAAACCTAATAGAGTCTAGTTCCACCAGTACCGAATTTATGGCGATAGAAAGGCCACGAATGTATATTCTTTGTTTGCCAGGGATTTTCAATGAATCCTACAAGCGAGTGAAGTGCCGTCTCAACTGATTTGCCCTTCGTATAGGCATATTGGGCGGTTGATAGGAGGTTCGGAGAAATTGTTGATCTAAGGTGTAGATCAATTATCCGTTCCAGAGTTTTAAGGAGAAAAGATGATAGGCTGATGGGTCTAAAATCTTTCGGGTTTACGTGTGTAGTTTTACCCCCTTTGGGAATAAAGACCATGGAGCATTTGGTCCACGCTATCGGAAAAACGACCAAGTTAGACAGGCCGAGTATATCCGAATGAGCCATGGAGTGGTCACGTCTGCGTTACGCTGTAGCTCAGCTGGAATAATGCCATCGGGACCCGGTGATTTGAACGCGTCAAAGCTGTTGATGGGCCACATTATTTTTTCCCTATTTAGGGTAATCGTGGCCATGTTAGAATGTATTTATTGTATGGCTGCAATCTCTCCCGTGTAGGGAGTGCAACCGGGAAAGTGTGTGTTCATTAGTACCTCTAGGGTCTCCAGACTACTGGGTCTCCTGACTACTGGACTCTTAAAATAAAAATGTTGCGTTTTTGTTTTAAGAATGCAGCATTTTAATAAATAATTTTTAAACCAATAATGTTTCTTTTAATATTAAGATTTAACACTCTTATTTACATAATTAGGATTTTAAAGCAAAAATGTGCGTTATTGTTTGAAAAACAAAAATTTTTTACTAAACATTTTAAAAACAAAAATGTTTCCTTATTATATTAAGGTTAAATACTTTTATTACTACGATGCAGCGTATTTGAATCAAAAACAAAAATGTTTTCCTATTAAATCAAAATGTTTATTTTTTAGAAGAAATTTGTTTTGCTAAATATTTTATAAACAAAAATGTTCATTTATTAAATTAAAGTTTAACATTTTTATTACTTCAATGCAGCGCACTTAAATCAAAAACTTTAATTTTTAGTTTTTAAACCACAGTTTTTGCAAAACATTTTAAAAACAAGTTTGTTTCGTTATTATATTAAAAGTTTTGATTTTTATTACTGCAATGCATCGTATTTAAATCAAAAATTTTAATTATTGTTTTGAAAACGTTATCACGTATAATAGTTCCGTTATTTTCTTACAAATGTCACTATTAAATTGTAATACCTGCAGAAAGTGTTAAAAAGTGCTTTTACTTAGTGAGTGTGTTAAAATTTAAAATAAAAGTAAATAAAAATAACTATAAAAAGCTGTGCATAAGAAGATTTGTTTGAGTGCTTGATATAATTGGAGAAATTAGAGTGTAATGAACCCGCTGACATAGAATTTAATGGATTTATTTTAGGAGCTTATTTTTTATTTGGACATAATGATGTATATTAATTAATGGATGTAAATATATCGTCATATTAAATGCGAAACCATGTAATTAAAATTTTACATAAGGAAAAAGCCTTTAAATTAGTGTAAGTGATAGCTAGTTATAAAAATGCAATGTAAAATTTTTCTTGGTTACATAGTTTCAAGTTTCAATTAACGATATATAATTTAATATAATTGTATTATTATTAGATTTTCTTCTAAATAAAACAATATTAATTAATGAATATAAGAAATAATATAAGAAATTGAAGATATCTGTATATCTTACATATTTTGATTGTATGGTATATGGTATGTATGAAGCAATATATAAACAAAATTCTCCATTCTTAATTTAAAAACGTCCATTCTTGATTTTAAAACGCATATTCTTAATTTAAAAATTCTATATTGCTAATTCAAAAATGTTTCATTTTTAGTTTAAACCCTTTTTTAAATTTAAAAACGAACATTCAATTCTTAATTCGATAATATATTTTTTGGTTTAAGTATGGTCAACTTAAAATCTAAGTTGCTTATCAACTTAAAACATAAATATTAAAATCAAGAACTAACATTTTTAAAATAAGATTAAACAAACTTAGTTCGATTTCATCACGGTTTTATTCTTGATTTTAAAATTTATTTTTTGGGTGTACAACTCTGCTGTTTCGCGTTCTTTGTAGAACAGTGTTGCAAGCCCCTCTGGTGTTATGTAGAGGCATTGAGTTGTTTGAGCTGTGCAGCCATTTTATTACATAGTTCTTTTACATCGCCGACGCATGGTAGAATAATATACAAGGTAACACTGGAACGCCAGCTGATTATTTTTATTTGTTTTTTTAAGACGGGGTTCACACAGGTCAATTTTTGTTGCGCACAAAAGTGACCCGGTCTATGATGACATCCATTAGTTTTTTGTCCTCTTTCGATTGCGGGTAGCGCCATGTGTGCACGAAGTCTAGTTTCGGAGCTATCAGTAGAAAACTAAAATTGAATTTTTTACCACTTTTTAATTTTTAAAAAGGTTGCTGTGCCTATAACTTAGTCACAAAAGTGACCCGGTCTATGATGATACCCATTATCTCTTTAGTTTTTTGTCCTCTTTCGATTGCGGGTAGCGCCATGTGTGCACGAAGTCTAGTTTCGGAGATATCAGTAGAAAACTAAAATTGAATTTTTTACCACTTTTTAATTTTCAAAAAGGTTGCTGTGCCTATAATTTGCTCACAGAAGTGACCCGGCCTATGACAACACCCATTATATCTTTAGTTTTTTGTCCTCTTTCGATTGCGGCTAGTGCCATGTGTGCACGAAGTCTAGTTTCGGAGATATCAGTAGAAAACTAAAATTGATTTTTTTTTCCACTTTTTAATTTTTAAAAAGGTTGTTGTGCCTATAATTTGGTCACAAAAGTGAACCGGTCTATGATGACACCCATTATCTCTTTAGTTTTTTTTGTCCTCTTTCGATTGCGGTAGCGCCATGTGTGCACGAAGTCTAGTTTCGGAGCTATCAGTAGAAAACTAAAATTGAATTTTTTTACCACTTTTTAATTTGTTAAAAGGTTGCTGTGCCTATAACTTGGTCACAAAAGTCACCCGGTCTATGATGACACCCATTATCTCTTAGTTTTTTGTCCTCTTTCGGTAGCGCCATGTGTGCACGAAGTCTAGTTTTTGAGTTATTAATAGAAAACTTTTTTTTGGCGCCTTTTCTTTTTTATAAAAAAGTTTGCTGCGCCTATAGCTTTGTTGAAAAGTTACCCGAGTTATGACAACATCCAGTTCCTGAGTTATTAAGGAAAAACCATAATTATTGGCTAGTATGGCCTTTGCAAAATGTCGCTGTAATATTTTAGTGACATTCATATAATTAGGTTCTAGGGCTTTTGTTGTTCCACATAACGATTTATTTATTTAAAATTTAATTAAAAATCATGTTGTAATTGACGTTTTAATTTGATCAGTTTTTGTTCAATCTTTGTTTACATTTTTTCTGTTTCCTGGAAAAAAAGTTGCTAAAAAGTTAGTTTTCGTATACATACAAAAAAAGTTTGCCGGTGATGCCATGTTGTTTTCTTCACTTACGTCGCAAAATTAGCAATTTTACAATTATCTCCTAGGCTTTTAGCCGCTTTTTACTTTTTGGTCAATATGGGTACATTTTTTCGTTTTGCGGACTATTTCTTCCTTTATTCTAACTATCGACTTGTGAGTTAACATGCCAACAGCGTTTTTACTCATTTTCTTTTGTTAGTTTGCTGTACCTGTAATAAAAAGAAGAATAGTCTAGAATAATCTTCTATTTCTTTGTAATTGGTTGTGATTTTAAGTTGATCCCAAAATATTAACGTGTTTTATAATTTAGCCTTTTTTTCGCTTTTTCTAAAAATTTGACTTGCAATTGTTATATACGTGTCTTTTTTCCATTTAGCCCTTTTTTGCCCCTTTTTCGAAAATTTCTGCGCGTTTTAGGTTTCAAAAGTTGGCATCACTGTTCATAGTAGCAAATTACAGTGAATAGCACACTTAAAAAGAACTATTTATCAAAAAATCTGAGTATTTGGACACAATATACAATTTGGATTTATAGTGCCTTCAATTTAAAAAAGTTTTGAAATTTTTAAAATAATACTTATTTTGCCGAAATGGCTCATTCAATGTCAATGAAACAAATTGGTGCGCGCCACATGAGCTGCGTAGTAGAAATAATGGAATGGAGCAATAAGATGGACTTGGTTGCTTATGGAACTGAAAAAGGAAAGTGAAAATATTTAAATTGTATTAAAAAGGAAGTTAGCTAGCTCAGTGTATATTAAATATATTTTATCTGTTACAGAACAGGCGAAATAGTAATCCAACGATTAAATTGGCAAAAGATAGTAACGTTTCCTTCACCTGGAGAAGATATTAAAGTGAGAAGTTTAAGTTGGCAGTGTGATGAGACAATAATTGCAGTGGGTATGTATCGCATACAATACTGAATAGCACTATAAATTAATGTAACAATTTTGCATGTTGTCAAATAAAGGTTACAGCAATGGCCAGGTGTCTTTATTAGATGTAGAAAGAGAAGAATCTGTTTCTAACTTATTTTACGAAGATGATATAAAGAATTTGTACTTTAGCAAAGCCATTAAAACTCCCGATTATAGACAACTGTATCGAAATAAAACAGAAGTAAATAGTCATAACCAAAAATACATAATTGTACATAATTTGCCTATTTAGTAATACATTTAATTTTATAGTTAACGTATGATTTCTTTTTGCCACCGTTACCACATCTAAGTAGCTTAGGCGTTTCATCTAAATCACAGGAGCATAAATCCTTTGCTAAAGGTAGCCCTTGTTTTCTGGTCGTTATATTAAAATATAAAGTTTATTTACTCTTGCTGGGTGCCTTAAAGTCGGGATCCATTGATATGTCTCAACACGTTTCCCATCCTGATGAGTTAGAAGTTTACGATGTTCGATTATGTGGGGATTTCAATGCCATGTACGCATTGCTGCGGGATGGAAACGAATTGAAAATTCTACATTTTCATAACTCAGTACTAAAGGAATATATATCTCCAATGGTGCACTTGGCGCAACACTGTGCAAATATTTTGGAAACTAAAAAGTAAGAATATATTTTATTTATTGTAGTACATATATACATACATAATATGTATGGATATACATATGTACTATGTATGTATATATGTACTACTATGTATGTATATATGTACTACAATAAATGAAATAATGAAATCAAAATTTATTTTGCATATAACACCTATGTAAAATGAAATAAATTTTTTGACAATTTACTATGTTAGCCCAGTCTAACTATACAAATTGAAGGAAATAATTCACGGAACCTTGAAAAATTACACAGTTGGTCTTTGGTTAACCTGACCAGACATCCCGCTTTTAAAAGTTCGATACCGCCTAAAATTTTCATCCCGCTTTTTCGACTTTTAAGATTTAAAATTCTGTTTTAATTATTGCCAAAAATTTGGAAGATTTTTCAACTGAATAAAAATATATCTTTCTCCTTTTTCAGCCAGTACAACTCATTGAGTTAAATCCCTTTAAAATTTGAAAAAGGTGCATTTTTAGACGTTGATTGAAAACTCATTACTCGAAAATTTCCAATCCAAAGATATTTAGGATCATATACGAGCACATAACGTAAAATTGGCATGAAGTTAGCATGAGTGACGAAAAGGAACTGGATATTTCCGAGTTTTTCCATATACTATTTTGAAATTAGAAATCATCACGGAATATAGCCATAAGTCTCAGCTGCAATCTACAGTCATTTTTAAAATAAAATTTTATATCAAAACTCGCTAAACTCCAGTTCAATTTCGTCATTTTGGCTAACTCCATTACAAGTTTTTGTTATGCATACGGCCGTTAATTATCTACGATTTAGTTCATTTAATTCAATTTTTCAATTAAATTATTTTTATTGACAAAGGAATTTTTAAAGCATGTAATAACTGAAAAGACAAACTTTTGTGTATAGGCGCGTCGAACTGATGTCTTCGAGACCAATTACAATCTCATCATTAGAGCTCTTGCCATACCTGTTCCCTGTGTGAGAGTGGTGAAGTCAAGTAGGCAACTAACATTAAAAATGTTTGATAGCTCCAAAAATGAAATTCAACGATCTTAACGCAGAATAATAAAAAATCTTTGGATTAAAAACCATACAGTTCGACTAAAATTCATAACTGCAATTTAAAAAAATGTCTATATTATGGTGAAAAAAGATTAAGAAAAAGTCTTGAACACAAAACGTTAAATCTAATTTTGTGCTGAACATATCTGTGGCTTGGTGCCAATGCCAAAATATTCACTTTTGAGAAAAGGCAATTTGAGTTTAAGTTTTCTATATGAGTTCATAGTAACATTGGCTAGCAAAACCCTTATGAATCTGTTCTGGGTTAAATTAGACATAGGCTGTTTCAGCCAAATAAAAGATAATAAGAGCAGAAACCTAATGCAATGATTAACTCAAAACAGCAAAATATTGACATTGGCCCTTTTAGCACCAAGTCAGAGATATAAAACAAGATGCTTAGATCCGACAAAAAATAGCAAAGTTACAAGACAGCATTTTTTCCATAAAAAATTGCTTTTGATCGAAAATATTGTTTTAAATATAAACTGAATTTGAGCAATTTCGTATGAAAGATAACTTCGGATTTTTTCACTTACTGGCTTACAATTTTCTTTTTTTTGTTGGGTCTAAACGACTTTATGTTTCATGTGTTCGACACAAAATTCTGTTTAACCTGAAGGCTTAAAGCAATTTATAAAATTGTTGCTTCATATTTCAAAAGTTAGCTCATTTATATGTCTGCATTGAGGGTGCTGTTGGATGAGTGGTTAGCGCGTTTGACTATAAACGCTGAGGTCTTGAGTTCAAGACTAGTTTCAGGCAAGCCAACAACATCATAAATCTTTCTGATGTGCATTTGTATGTTATTGGTGAAGGCATAGCACTGATCAGGCATAGCAGTAGCAGAGTTGTAAATGAATTAAGCTTTCTATTTCTCTCCCACTACACCGCCTGTTCTCTCTACACTATCCCTTTCTCAAAGAAGGTAACACATTAATTAATTAACTGGTAGGCATTAATTGCCTGATTATCTTCTCTTTATAAAAAAAAATAAAATTCGTTGTATGCTAAGGCCAACTCATTAGTAGATTTTTGTTTCATCGTAACGGAGAAATTAAAAACTATGATTTAAAAAAACGTCTAAAAATGCACGTTTTCTAATTTTAATGAACTTCCTAATTATATTCCAGCTAACGATGGAATGCAAAATCACGAATCTACTTTTTTATATTTTATAGGAGAGAGGAAAAATTAAATAAAATATGTATGCACTTCAAGATCCTGAAGTTAAGTTTCTTTTTCGTTTTTAATCGGTTGATTTTTATGATAAAGGTTTGAAAATTTTCGCTTCGATGTAATTATACAATTTTTTAAAACAATTAAATAACAATGCGATTTTTAATTATTTATTAGTTACGTGGTTTTGCATTTCAAGTAACGATATGCATAGTTGCATACATATTTATATATAAAAGAAATCATGTGTTTACTCGTATTATCATAGAAATGGAGTGTTTTACATCATCCCTCTTTCCACAAGATATTTTATAAAATACCGCTTTTTTGGTCGTATTTTCTTCAGAATCCCGCTTTTCAATCGTTCTTGTCCCGCTTTTTGTAAAAACCTTCTGGTCACGTTGTCTTTGCTACATCTATTTAAAGAAACTAAAAAAGAGTCCTGGTATTTAATGGGTGACCTAGAGCGAGAAGAGCCCCCGTAAGCCGACATTTCTTAGTTTTCTCATAGGTCTGAAACTATAACTTTTAGCAAAAATGTTTGCATAAGTGTTAAAGCTTACAAAATGTTCTACAATAAATTTTCTAATTATTTTTTACATACTACCTACCAACCATAAAAAACAAAAAAGCCTGAATGGTCGCAAATAGTTGTCAGAAACCTAAGTCGGTTGTCAAAAAACCTAAGTCTAGCGCCCCTTTTCCCAATGTATGATTAAGAGTTAAGGTGGACTTTAACGGCAAGTTTTGTATGGCGAAGTTTCCGTTAAATCCATGTTAACTCTTATTTGTACATTGTGAAAAAGGCCGTAAGAATGATTAGTAGAACATTTTGTATTAGTATTGGTTTAAATAAAAATTTCCCCACAGCACCACACAGTACAAAAAGTATTTAAAAAAATTTATATTTTTTAAACATGAATTTTTAGTTATAATATAAAATTAATTTTGCATTAATTATTGAAAATATGAATTTATAATCATTTTTAATACATTTCAAATACTAGAGCTTTATTTACGATTTACGATGACATTCAGAATGCATTCGAAGAAACAAATGCTCAAGAAATCATGAAACAATGGTGTCTATTCGGGAAAACGCGTCGAAGTAGTGAAAAATTACATGATAACAAAAACAAAATTTCACAAATTGTTTTTGTTTTCTATACATTTCTAAAATCAAATAAACGTGAGAATTTTAACGCGTATCTCTCTTTTTTAAAACCGGTAAATTTTGTATGATAAACAAAAACAATTTATGCAGTTTTGCTTTTGTTTGCCATGTATTTTTCACTTAGTCGACGCGTGTTCCCGAATAGACACCAATATTTCATTTTGAACGCGTTCATTTATTTTTTGCTGGGTTTGAAACAATTTATTTTTCTAGAAAGATAACAACCCTTTTTTTTGTGAAGTAGTGGTCAGAACAATACAAAATTTTTACAGTTGGTAGATATGAATAAGGCCCCTATTATGATTCACCACTCCACCATTTTTTTTGTATCATGATTTACAACTAATTTTAGTTGTCTTCGAAATAATGTTCGAAAGAAAGGTTCTTATCTATACTGTCTGTTTTCTTGAAACCATAGTAGCCATCACAAAATATTTTAAATATTTTTAGTTTTGGGCTTACTATTTTTTCTTCAGGTTTTATGTTTTATGGATATGGCAACAATATTCGTTGACAAATGGGATAGAATAGCGCCTAAAATCACAATTTTAAGGCCACTATTATGATTAATAACTCAACTAGGTTAAGTTGTCTATGTTACAACCCAACGCAGCCATTTTTTTGTATTATGATTTACAACTAATTTTAGTTGTCTTCGGTAAAATGTTCGAAAAAAGGTTCTTATTTATACTGTCTGTTTTTTTGAAACCATTTAAATATTTTTAATTTTGGCCTTACTATTAGGTCTGTTCATTTACTTTCCTAGCAGAAACTAGCAACGAGAGAGTAAAGCAGAAATTTGTAAAATTACTCTCCCAGATATGAAAAAGTAAATGAACGCTTTACTAGCAAAAATGTGCAGTGCAAGTAACACAATAAACAGTTTGTACACCCAAAAAACTTTACATTAGCTGTTAGTACTTTGTATGAAAAGTTAGACATATCGTAAAAAAATATATGAAAATTTTATCATTTTAAGGTACATGAACACAATTTAGGATAAAAAGTGTTGCCTTTTAACTGTCCGTAAATAAAGCTTTGTGTGTAAAGTATTTAAATAGCAGAAATAAAAATACAACTGCTTATACATAAGGATTTTTTGGTTAAAATATCTGTAAACAGTAGAAATAAAGTTAATTTCAATGTAATTGTGGAATTTTTTATTAATTCAGTTGAATTTGTTCTTTGCAGGAACTTGCCAGGTTTTTTTCTTATATTTGACTCACATAATATTTCGAGTGTAATCTTTATGGAAAATGGAAATGGAAAATTTTCTGCCACCTAATTCAAGCGTTTTAAACTCTTTTTAACGGCCAATACTGCAGTCAAATTAAAGAAAAATATCCAATCTTACCGTATTTAATATTTTTGACTTCTTAAAAAGTATTAATTTCTTAATAATTCATTAAAATTAGAAAAAGTTAACTTTTTCATGAATTTTTCAAATATTTATTTTGTAAACAAAAGATCTGAACAGCTGTTTGGCTAATTCCTGCTAGTAAAAATTTTACTAGCAAAAACTTGCAAAAAATTTTTTTCTCTCAACTTTTTATGCTCATTTTTACTTCTCTCGTTGCTAGTTTTTCGAGTACGTGAACACTTTCCAGTAACAACTAGTAACAATTAGTAACAACTTTCAGTTATTGAACAGACCTATTTTTTCTTGAGATTTTATGTTTTATGGATGTGTCAACAATATTGGTTTACGAATGGGATAGATTATCGCCTAAAATCACCATTTTCAAAATAAACAAAAGTAACACAATAGTCTAAATAAAAACCAAAACACAACTGATAAAACATAGTTGTCAAAGTTGTAATCCATAATAAGAATTTGACAACTACGACTCAACTATCAATTTAGTTGTGAATCATACATAATACGGACATAAAAGCAAGCAAAAGTAAGACAATAGTCGAAATAAAAACCAAAACACAACTGATAAAAATCAGTTGTCTCACTTTGATTAAAGTTGTAAGCCATAATAAGAATTTAACAACTACGACTCAACTATCAATATAGTAGTGAATCATAATAGGGGCTAAATAATGTCGATATTCGGTAAAAAGTGATAAAATGAAAATTTCAAGTTATTACCATTATTATTAAACAAGTGCGATATGTACCTTTATCTGCGCAATGGTCGATATAACATTTTTTAAAAAATTACACTAAAAAATTAATTAGAAAATTTAACTTTACAAAAATTAAAATATGTATAGGAGTGTTATTGGTGATGTTAAAGCAATTAATTTTGTTTTGTTTTTCTTGGCTTTATAGCTCCAATAAAGTTGATCTTAAATAAAAAATTATTAGAAACATTTTTGTAGGAAATTTTGTCAACCTTAAGGCTGAGGCAACACGGGCGTTTTTAAAACGCGTCATTTCTGCTTTTTATATTAAATTTGAAGTTTTGAAAAATTGTGAACTTTCAAATTTAATATAAAAAGCAGAAACGCCGCGTCTTAAAAACGCCCGTGTGGCCTCAGCCTAACTCTTTTATGGAGAAATGTCTGGGCAAAAAACTAAAAAAGGCCATCTTAAGGGGGATATCCTCGCTCAAGCTCGCGCGCCAAACACCGCGACTCTTTACTTTTTTTAAGTATATGTACCAAGGACCAACTGTGCTAATTTTCGAAAATCCGGGACTATTTCCTTCGATTGGCCTTATTATGTCTTATTTTACTGGGCTATGTACTAAGTATATAAATTCCAGTTATATTAACAACACAATACAATGCATGTTGGAGGCATGGGAAACAGTTTTGCTCGAAATGGATAATAAGCTGACTAGTTATGCGAATAAACAAACCGAAGGGTCATTATCTGCTGATTTTATGGAATTATTGGTGTTCGGCTATGCCACGTATGAAATTGAAGAATTTTTAATGAAGTAAGTCACTAGTTTTTGTTACTTTTTAGTAAATTTAAATACGAACTACCTATACTGGCGCATATTCATTGTCCTAAACAAAGTATACTTTAAGAATTTAAAACCAGTATTGCCATATAAAATACTGGTTTTATACTCCTAAAGTATGCTTTGTTTTGACTATGATTATGCGCCACTGTCTTTATTTAATCCAAAGCTAATTTTATTTAATCAGGCCTTATTATTAAAACAAATTTATTAATCACAGTACATAATATTAAAATTGGCATCACTCATTTGAATTTAATGGAATTTAAATAACTAAGAAAAAATCTGTAAAATATCATTTATCTCCTTCAGTTTCTTTCGAACAAACCAAAGGCTCGACAATAACAAGAGGTTTGATATGCCAATAGGCCTTATTGTGTTTGACATTTTTCGACTTTAACTTCGACACTTTGGCCCTTATTATGAGTTGCATTCGATATACGATCTTCGCTGGCTATCGAACATCGATTATCGAATGTCAAATTCGTATTATGAGCTGGCAGCACTATCGAAAATTTCGTTGCACAACGAATTTTCAATCGCACACAATTTTGCTTATTGAAAATGTAAGTATTTATCACTATTTTTTTACTTCTTACAAATACCATTTGTAAATAAATTTATTTTAATTTCATGGTCATGTTAATTATAAATTAATTAACATTTTTCTGCTATGAATTTGTAAACAAACAATATTTATTTATAGTGCCATGTGATAAATGCGTGCTATTGTAAACAATCCAAATAAGAGAAATTCACAATACCAAATGAAAATTCGTTCGATCAGTTAATTCGTCCTCAATCGAAAATCCAAAGTTGCTCATAATAGGAATCTTTATATCTGATTAAAAATTTTCTTTAATCTAGTACAAAATGTAGAAGTTGAAGTCGAAATCGCCAACGAAAAAAAGCGCGAATATGTATAAGAAAAAGAACGACCGAATGATTAACATAATATTTAGTGGGGAGAAACTTTGATCGTAACTGAACTTTTAATAAAGATCATCATCATCCTCTTATAGCGGTATAGCTGTTAGGGTATTCATTCGGTTAACCGTTAATTGACTATGAATAATCAATTAATTATTAATAATTACTACCCAATTAACTGATCGGTTAATTCAAAATTGCCTATTTTTATTGGTTTAGCCCATATGCCAAAAAGTCGGAATGGAGAAAAACAACAAAGAAGATTTACATAAAGTTTTCTCAAAATATATCCGATAGAATTTTTTTGTATTCTCACCACTGCTTCCGGCATATGTTTGGAAGAAAAATTTACATTTTTGTGAACTTTCATCAATCCGATTAGAAATTAACATCTTTTTACTGAAAGTAAAATATCTTGTTTTGTGCTCCAGTAGCCACTTTTTTTATTTTATTTGTAAAAAGTAGCTTTTGTTGCTCGATATACTGTATACTAACTGCTGTGTATTGAGTAACTTGTTATTGAGATGAAATTTTCTACTTTTTATTGAAAATAAGTAGAGTCCGACCGAATATTCGGTCTCGGTTTCGGATTCGGCCAAAATTGTGGTTTCGGTTGATATTCGGTTCAAGCCAACTTTTTGGCCGAATACCGAAACCGAAAATTTTTATTCTCCGTAAATAAGGAAGTTAATTGAAATAGTATTTTCCAAATTTAAAATATGTCCCCGCCATGAATCTGTTTTTTCCCGTCCGATATCTTTTCAAATTTAATGAAAATGTTACTTAGTTTTATAAAGTGCGACCAAAAGATATACATAGTAACATAAATTATTCAACTGTTTGTTGCCAAAATAAATAGCATAAGCTAGGGAATGGTAAACCGATTTCGATTCCAATCGAAAATGCATTTTATGTTCTAATAAATCGTTTTTTCGCAAATCGAATTTACTTCTGCAATTTGGTCTGAAATTGATTATTTGTTTTTTAAAATAGATTTTTTTAAATAATTTCAAAATATGAAAAAAGCTCATTTTCAATCTTCACGATAAATTCAATACCGTCGAGAAAAATTCTTTATCATCGAAAAAAAACTTCACTTTAGTAAAAATGAATGAAATCGTATAATTTTGTGTCAAAAATAGGTAAATATCAGCGTTGTCAACTTTTAAATTTCAAAAAGCACTGAAACAAGGAAAAAACGCGTAATTTTTGAAAAAACGCACTAAATTTACAATTTTTCAATTTATATGTTTTGATCCATGGTAGAATAATGTAACAGGTAGCCGCATAACTAACACAAATGTACATATTGGGATAGAAAATGTCAAACATTAATAGAGAGGATATGTGTGTGTTTGTATATCAGAAGTAGCAAACATACGTGTGGTATTCTGTGTGCAACGTAGTTATTTCACATATACACAACATTTGACAGTTCGTACCATGAAAAAAGCAAATAAAAAAATAACCAGCTGGCGTTCCAGGGCTACCTTGTATATTATTCTACCATGTTTTGATCACTTCATAAAGCAAAATATATAATTTTTGATTAAAGGACATGTCGCACACGCACTGCGAGTGATACAACTCAAAAATACTGGTTTTCCAGAAAACGAGAAAAAATGTATTCTCTCCTCAAGAGTTTGCTATGTAAGATACAAAGCGTATTAATACCAAGTGGCCTTATTAGTGCAACAACAACTGGACTTTACCAATCTGTCATGTTAAATGCATACATAAAAAGTTGTTGTTTAGTTGTTTTTACATAGAGTTTGACACTTTGGTAAAGTCAGCTGATGCTCATTTTTACTCCAAAAGCACATTCCTTGAGTTGTATCACTTTGAAAGTGCATGCGAGGTATAATGGAGTAGTAACACGAATAAAAAGGAATAAAATTGCTGTATTTTATGAAAATATAAGTCACTATATCTTTAAAACTAGAGCTAATTGGAAATTTTTATGGCAAATTCTGAATTCATCAGATGAAAATTTACAAATAAGGATCTGCTATTTAGAGCTGCAAAACTATCGATAGTCGTCCCACTCGATAGTTCCGATAGTTCATTTGAAAACTATCGATAGTATCGAAGTTTTAAAAGAATGCTAGAGTGTTAACCCTTCGTCCATTAAAAGACTTTTGATTTATTATTTAACAAATCTTATATGGGACTTTATTTAGCAATTCTTTTATAAAATAATGTTTTTATGAATCTATAATTATCTGGTACAATATTTTATATAGTCACTTTAATATAGAAACGCCTTCCCTCATTATTTTTTAAAATCGAATTTTTTGATTAATCTAGCGAAATAGGGAAAAAACTCGATATGAAAAAAATAATGCGTTGCGGCATTTCTATATTATGGTAACGATAGGTATATTCGTAAATTGAACCCCCAAAGAAAATGAATAATAACTTCAAAACGGCTGTACGCATTTTCTTCAAACGAGGCTTAGAAGATTTAAGATCAAGTCACCTTTCAAAAAATAAAATAAAATAAAAATATATAAATAAATTAAAATCCATCAAGCCCTTTTGGAGCTACGTTACCACAGACACACAGATTTAAAAGGATACTAGCTGAAAATATATGATAACTTCTAAACGGCTGGACGCATTTTCTTGAAACATAACTAAGAACACTTTTGATAAAATCACCTTTCAAATAAATCGGTCTAGAAATTTGGGCTCTACGATAAGCACAGATAAACACTACAAACTTCCAACTACCTTTGGGCTCTACGATGGTGCAGACAGACATAAAGATACACACTACATACTTCTAACAACAATAGTTTAGACAATACTATTTCATTTCAAACTTTTGTTTACCTACACCACTAATTATCATAAGTTCAATAAAAACCTATTGGTAAATGCGGGTTCAAGTAATGAGAAACATAATCTTTTAATAATATATAATTGGCGAAGCTATTATACAGCGGTGGCAGAAATTTTCGGGGAAAAATCTTCATTCTTCGAAAAAATATTTTCATTTTAGAAAAAACATCTTCAAAAAATTTTTATTTGTAATATAAATATAATTCATGATTGCTATTTATAATATATAATATATGCTATACATATACCTATGTACATATGTATGTATGTAAAAACATAAAAATTAATATGTAAACATCGAAACCTAAAGTTCAATTCAAACAGGTTATTAAAATTATAATATATTAGATGAAATTTATTTGCTGGTGTTTAAGCATTGGCTATATGCATTTCATTGGTGCTTTACCAAATCGACAGTAGACTTCGAACAGGTGCAATGCAATAAAGCCAAGTGCAATAAGGCTATATGGCCTTATTTCTCAATCAATTGAGAAATAACGCCATATGGCGTTATTTCTTAATGCTTCAAATGCTATTGAGCTGTAGGAGAAATAACACTTAATGGCTTTATTTCTCAATCAATACATTTGAGAATTTACAAATATATAAATGACTTTCAAAAATAAGCACAGTAGGCTTTGAAACTTATACAAAATTCTCAAATGGGTTTTGAAAGTCTGCACATAAGGTAAGGTGCTTGTAACAGCTCCAATGTGTGTTTGAAGTCTGCTGACGATTTGGTAAAGCACCAATGAAGTGGATATAGACAATGCTTAAAGACCAGCAAATAAATTTCATTTAAAATAAAATTATGACAATATGTCAAATATTAAATTTCTTATAATATATTAGTTATGTATGTAAGTTACATTGTACATTTATAAGATCAAATATATGTACAGTGGGCCCTCGGTTACTGCAACCCTCAAATCTTTACATTGTAGACTCAGTGAATGCAACTTGGTAACAATTTATGACTCATTAAACGCAACTTTAAAATTTTGTCGTCGGCTGTTTTTTTTCTTTTTATGACTTCAAATAAGCTTCTTCAAAATCGTCGTGAAACTGCAGCGCAGAAAAAAATTTCTAGTACCAAAAGTATAAAAATTATGACTTTTTTCTATACCATTTTACAAAACTATGAGCCGATTCAACTGAATGTTATATTGTTTATTTTGTAAAACCATAAGAAATCAAAAAAAAATCTTCATTTTGGGAAAAAGATCTTCAAATCTTATTTTGACAAAAAAATCTTCAAAATTAAGGTAAAATCTTCATTCTGGTATCGCTGCTATTATAGTTAACTTCCTAAAGACTGTAAATTTGGTCATAATAGAAGCGCTATTCGACTCTAATGTTATATACAGTTATTCGAGTAGTACCCAATAATTTTGGTAATAATAATATATCGACAGTTTTCCCTTTTAAACAAATGCTGCGGTTAGAATGTATGGATTAAATTTTTTTCGATAGTATCGATAGTGGGAAAAAATATCGATAGTCCATTAAAAATAAAACTATCGATAGTACTATCGATGCTATTTTGCTCTCGAAGCTATTTTGATCTCGAAACATTTTCATTGTTGCGTAGTGTAATTAAATCGAGGTACATCAGTATCTCATAGGTATCACAACATGAATTTTCTCGCTTCAGCCCTTTTTTAATGTGAAGCATGGTAGGACATTCTGTTACGTATTTTAGACTTACATCCAATTCATACGCTGATTTAAAAATCATGCTTTATTTTTAATTCTCTTTAATATCTGCTTCCAAAAACCTTTTGCATTCATACGATGATTTTTAGTTGCATGTCTTTTTTATAAAATACTCTAAAAATTTGCTTTGTTTGCTCTTTCACAACAACAAAAACCTAACACAATCACATAACTTGAGGGCTACACGTAACATAATATGTAAGATGAGATTGTCAAATTCAATCGCAGAGAGAATTATGTTGCGTGTAGACTTCAAATTAGTATTATCTCAATGTTATAGGAATTTTTATAAGAGCGTTGTTATAATAAAGGGCAATATACACAGTCAACATGCTTGACAAGCGTGGTAATAGTATGTGTGAAATTACGTTAGTATTAGTGACACCGACGACGTTTGATGGAAAATCTACTTGGTTTTGATTTTCGTCAAGCACACGTACACGAATCTGACATCAAACTGATTGATTGTGTATTATGCCCTTAAGAATTCTTATAACAACAATCTTATGAGATGAACTGTCAAAAAACACATGTACATAAAAATAAAATAGTGTGCATGTGTGAGTGTTTATTAAAATAAATGAAAAGCGATGTTTTTGATAAAATTTCTGTGTTAAATAAATGAATAAATGTGTTTAGTTGATTTATAAATTTAAATTTGTGTGAAAAATTAAAAATAAAACAACTAATTATGCAAAAGTGGTACATGAGCATTTGCATAAAATGAATTCTTATCGGAAAAGTACAATTACGTCTTCCCCTAGTATGAGATTAACGGCCCTTTTCACAATGTGATTAAAAGTTAACGTGGTCTTTAACGGCAAAATCGGCATTCAAAACTCTCCGTTAAAGTATACGTTAACTTTTAATTGTACACTGTGAAAAAGGGCGTAAGAGTATTTCTACATACATACAGTGTTATATAGTTCGACTAAATACACACAACTTCAATTATTAACACTAGAGGCACATAGTACAAAATATGTTAGATAGTTTCCCGTGTAATACGGATAAAACAAAACATATGTAAAGGAACTTTCTCAATCTTGGGTGAGAAATATAAACAAAAAGCACAAGTGTGTTTGTTGGTTAGGAAAAGTGCCAAGTATGGTAAATTTCTAAGCCACCATAAAATAAGCTTAAAGCCAGGAAACATAGAGCTTTAATGCAATAGGTTTAATGCCAGATATTTATCGCTTGACTTTGGGGGCTGAGTAGCCTAGAGTATAGAGAGCTCTGACGATGGGATTGTGGTTAATCCCGAAAACATCGATGTTCAGTTCGACCTTAACAAAAGTCAAGAAATTGGTATTTGTACTTTTCAATTGCCACATGCTTTGAAAAATTATTTCTCAATAAAAAATGATTTAATTGTAAAAATTAAATTGAACGAACTTAATTAAGCCTGAATAATAAATTTCTTTGAAATATAATATATTTCATTCCATCGAGCAAATATAAAACTTAAAACATTTACGAGCATATGACTAATAAAAACTTGGCATCAAATTAGCCTAAATGATGAATTGATCTGGAATATTTGGTTCGGTACACATACATTGAGGAGTGTTTTTTACTCTGATAACGTTACAAGAGCACCAATCAAAAAGTTGAGTCGGAATAACTAAAAAGATATAAAGTGGAATATTTACCAGCGTTGTCAACTCAGTGCTTTTCGCACCGTTTTTAGTGCTTTTTCAACTTTTAGACGCGAAAAATTTTCAACTCAGTGCTCGGTCTTTTTTTGTTTAATTTTTGGTGCTTTTTACATGTGACGGTGGCACTGAACACAAAATTCAAAAATTAGTTTATTTATTTAAAAAAATGTTATCAAGAGTAAAATTCTCTGATAATAATACATGCCATCCTTTGTTAAACATACTTTTTTGCAGCCTTGTGGAATAATAACAATTTTATTTACATTTTTATGTATTTGGTTTTGTCCAAGTAAATATACTCGTACATAAATATTCAGTCGATATAACCCCGTTTATTTCATTAGCAAATATTGCCATCAAACTTTTGTGACCTACTTATTCCAACGCAAAAGTTGCACGCGTTCTTAGATTGATGGATCTATTTAACACGCAATTCATACGATGATTTTTTCCATGTTTTTTAATACATGATTTTTGGTCTATGATGGCGAACGGGGTAGAGAAGCAAACGGGTTAGAGAAAAAAATCACATTTTCAGTTTTCGGTGATTTTTTTCATATTTTTCTTTAATTCTATTTGCATTTTCTCTCGTTGTCTCTCTCTTACACAGCGTCTTCACAAGACATTAACTTTGAGATAATATGAGAGAAAACATCGGCAGAATACTAAAAACAAAATGTCGAATTTTCTCTTAATAAAATAAATGACTTTTCAGTTCTATTAAGTTTTTAAAATGTCAATATCAGTTCGGCAAGTTTCTGATTCGGCCGAATATTCGGCCTTTTTTCCGAATATTAGGTTCGGTTCGGGTTCAGATTAAAAAACTGGTTTCGGTCGGACTCTAAAAATAAGCGTATAAATGTTATTAGAAAAGATATTTACATGGTATAAAAAGTTAATATTGGTGAAACTTGGTATTTTACTTGATTTCTGATTTTATTAAAAATAAAAGTTTTTTTTTACAAAAAATTTATCAAAAATGATGATATCGAGCACAATGAATGCTTGATATCTCAGAAACCAGGAACAATTTCACGAAACAGTTTTTGGATTCTGAAAGACGGTATCCAAAATATATATACCCCATACTTAATTCAATTTTTTTTAATGGTCGGTGGGCCAAAACAATACTAAGGTCGCGATGTGCTTATAAATTATTTTTTAACTAACTTCAAAAAATAGGAGAAAGGTTATAAATTTTTTTACATTTTTTTTCTTTATTAAACGGATGTGCTTCCAGATTGGTTCCGTTGAAAACTGTGCAGGATCATGCCCACAAAGTAAATTCACATTAATTTTAAACTACTTCTACTCAACCGATTCTTATGAAACTTTGCACACACATTAAGTTTCTGATTGAATACTATATCATGATTAAAAAAGTGGGCAGCGCCCCGCCCATGCAAAGTAAATATTCTTTTTCAACAACTTATACTAAACCGATTGTTATGAAACTTTGCAGACACCTTTAGTTATCGTTACAATACAACATAATGTTTAGAAAAGTGGGCAGTGCCACGGCCATGAAAAGTAAATAATCATTTTAACTAGTTCTACTTAACGGACTCTTATAAAACTTTGCAAACACATTTAGTTATCGTTACAATATATCATTGTGGTTAGAAAAGTGGGTAGTGCCACGCCCATGAAAAGTAAATATTCATTTTAACTACTTCTGCTTAACCGATTTTTATCAAACTTCGCACACACAATTAGTTCTCGTAAAAATACATGGTGATAAATATGGGGGCAGTGCCACACCTGTTTTGTAGTCGGTTTTTTTGCAAGAACTATCATAAACAAAGAAGTGTGTTCAGTGATCTTAACTTAAGTAAAACTTTAACATCTTTGGACGTGGCTATAAAATCGTTTAGTAAAGACTCTTTTGTTTAATAATTTAATAAAAGCCAGTAATACTGTTGCCTACGATTTAATTAAAAATCTAAGGATTATATTTAATGAGAGACGAATTCAATTATTTTATACTTCCACTCAGGAATATTTCCTTCTATCAACAGTGTTTTAAAATACAGTACGAAAACGAAAGAATTCAGAAATAAAAGAACGAAAAAATTTGCTTTATTGAAAATTATTTATTTATGTTACGTTTTATTTGGAATGTGATAGTGTAGAAACAAAATGTAATGAGAAGATTTTCTTTAAGATTTTTTAACAGTCAGACTGATTTTGATTTGATTTTCGTCTTACAAAATCTAATAAAAATCTCAAAGGTTGTATTACAATGTGAAAGGGCCTTAACGAATACCCAAAATTTTCAAGTAATCTTCAACACAGTATTACCATCTAGTCCTCTACCGCCCTCTTCGTCTAGTTCTTCAGATGCCATAGTTTACCATTGATTTGGAAGGTCTGCTCAGCGCAACGCAACATTTGACTCTTTCGAGAAGCTCGAGCAGTTTGTAATTTTTTCTTTGCACATATTTTGCAGTATGTGTGATAATTGTCTTCTATGTATTAAATTTCTATGTTTTTCGTAACAACTACAAAAGGCCTTGTCACAGGATCGTTCAAATAGTCTATATCGACTGAAACGCCCACATGGACACACCAGAGGAGACGTGTAAACTTCTACTGGATACACACTTCCCAGGATCACTGCCAGTAAATCCGATTTCGATGCCTCAATAGACACCTTTGTAAATGACCAAATAAGCTGGGCGTTATCTAAATTTAGCCGTTATAATTCCCCAGAACCAGATGGCATCTATCTATGCCTCCTAAAACAGGTTCGAGAATATATTGTTCCACAACTGTCCAGCATTTTCAAATCAAGCCAATTTGCCTAACATCCGGGAAATCAACGGTAACAGCCATACGCTACTTCACCACTGTCATACAAAAGGCTCTAGACGCTAACCAAATAGCCCTATACGCTTTTATGGACGTTCAGGTAGCCAATACATCGTACGACGCGGTCGGTAACGCTCTTGGTAGAAAAGGAGTTTCGAAAATTATAAAAAAATATTGTCATCCAGCGTGGTGGAGTTGAGTTATCATATCTTTAGTAGGGTGGGAGGATGGAACTGTATCGGAAAGGATGCAACAAACCCTAAATTTAACCGAATAGTGCAAAGATAGAGGGGTTATCTATTAACACGGAAAGGGCAATTATTGTAACTTTTACCAGACGAAGAAAACTTAGACTCATAGAACCCTCCTTAAATGGTTCAATTATCAGGTTCCCAAGTGAAGTTAGATACCTTGGGAGCATTCTTGACAAATCACTCACTTAGAGTCAACATGTTTCCTATACTGCCAACAAACCCATCAGGGCACGGCATGCCTGCTAACGGCAAATTGGCATAACGTGGGGACGCAAACCAAAAATAATACATATATTGGTCATTTACCACCATAATAAAGCTATTGCTAACATGGGCACTGCTCGACAAGGTATACTACCTAGTATGCTTTTCGATCATCGGATCAATGGGAATCTGTCCTACATATTCCCCCTTTTCCCATTATAGTAAAGGAGGCGGTCCGCAGGAGCGCACTTCGGCTTCCAGACATCTCCACTATATGTAAAAACCGGATATCTGGTTGGGCACATGAGTATACTAGGACAGTTTGTAAACGACCCATATATTAGGATAAGTAATCAAATACAACCAACATTAGTCTTGAGCAAAACCTTTGACGTTCTAATTACTGAAAGGAGCCAATGGCTGAACCACACCACATGGCACAAAGATACTGACAAGATCTAGTTCACCGCCGGCTTTAAACAGGAAAATCGAGGTACGGTTGCAGGGATACACGGCTCTAACTTCCAAATGGCCATTCCCATGGGTAAATACCCTACGAGGAGAAACTGTAAGGATATTCGTATCTACTTGATGTCAAATCTCTTAAGGCCATATTTCACTATCCTATACAATCGCTCCATCTGCAAAATATGACATGTGTGCTATGAAAGTATGGTAGTGTGGAATAAAAATCCAACTGTGTGACAGATTTTTTGGAAAGTCCTGCGATTTGGAAAAATGTTTGAACATTTTCATAAAATGATACTTTCCATGCGATCATTCGAATATTTGAACAACTTTTTTTCATTTTTGTTCGAACGAACAAAATGTTTAAATTTAGAATAAAAAGTTATTCCAACAGCTTTTGTCGAATATTCGAAGAACTTTTTGAAACTACTTTTTATAAAAATTGGTGTACATTTACGAATGTGAAATAGCATTTTAAATGAATTGAGGAGTGATTTTTCAAAAGAGATTGAACAAACCTAAGAACGCCATCGCCTTTGTCATGCTTAACTATATCCTCTAGACCAAAATCCATGGCAAAGAAGGTATATTCCCGTGGATAAAAATCATACTTTAGTACAAAAGGAATCATTTCCACCTAATTGTTAGAGTTTGATACAAAAAAATTAATTTTCTATAGTCGCTAAAAGCGCTAACTTATATCGCCTACGACCACTGCACATTAAGCATATAACTTTTTACAAGTTTTGCAAATAGGAAAAATGGCATAGCATAATCGAATAGAGCATACGAAAATAAGAAAACCCCACTGTAATTTTTATTTCGCAATTGCAATCACAATTTTTCAAATAAATCGAAGTTTTATGCACGTTCTTCTTCTTATAACCAGCTATTGGTAAAAGTGCTACCTGCCTTAATGATCCAAACCCTTTTCTTGAGCTAAGAGAAATATCCCACCCGTATGCAATCGAAATTATGGAAGAGATTTTGTCATTGTGTAAATCATTACATACTTTAAAAATAAAATTTATTTCATATAAAAATTGAAAACATGTATTTTAATATAAAAATATAAGAAAAAATATCTGACTTTTTTAGAAATCGCTTTTGGTGCGGAACATTTTTGAACCCAAATCACCTAAATAAGAAGGCGATATTCATTACTTGTACAATATTTTCAATCATGTAGTGGTATGTAGGGGTTTTTTATTCCAGGGAAAGCGGAAATAGAAAAGAAATTCCCGAGAATTGAAGAACGGAATCCATTGATTTTATATGATCAAAATGAATCATTCTTTATTTTGAACTGAGCTTTTCCAGCAAAAACTTTGCTTACTGGTAGGCAAAAAAAAGTATATGAAGATTTAAGTCGTAACTACTTACAATTTGACTCGATAATTACATATTTCTGTTTGAGAAGTCCAAAAAATAATGGGTACCCCTTAAAAATGTATTTACATTCTCACAGCAATTAACTAGTTATTATTTGGCTTACTTGAAGCTAAAATATAAGTGGTCAAATAAACAAATTAAAATTAAAAAAATTTTACACACATTATATTTTGTTTATATTTATTCTCAGTTCGCAACTTACTCTCGAAGTAGAAACAATCATTAATTTGCCGTCGGTGAATAAAATAAACAATATAAAAATATACATATAATTTAAAAAAAAGACAAATATTCGCTCAAATTCAATGTCTATGACAGACCATAATATAAAAGTAAATTTTTTGATACCAGCTTCACAGCAAAGCACAAGTGCCAACAATATGAGCCAACATCAAGCTGAAAAAGAAAAAAACGACAGAAAGAGTCCCCCTAGAAACTGATTTAGAAAATCCAAAAATCCAAATGGGTATTGATCGTTATTTTAAAGTGGTAAATAATAAAAAAAGACAAAGAAGTCCAAGATCGAAAAACCTCGCTCCATTGGCGAAAATGGCCAAAGATGGTAAATCTGACGCGGCGCTCTCTGAAAACCGCTTTTCACGAAGACGAAATCACAATTGTCAGGTCAAGCAAGCCGCCCCTAATATACTTAAGAGAGAAAAACTCAAATGAGCTAATTAAAAGGCTAGTATTATTAATCGGTGAAGAGGCGTTTTACGTGATCGCGGTAAAACGCGGTGCGATTAATGAAACAAAAATTCAAGTAAATGAAGAAATCATTACCGCTCAGTAGTTTCGGAGTTTGAAACACAAAATAAAAATGGTTACACCTACCAATTGAAAAGTGCAAAAGGCCTCCAGGTAGTGATAAAAGGCATCGATTCATACGTGGATCCAGAAGAGGTAAAAGCGGGTCTACTGAATAATAATTTTAAAGTAAAAAATCTTACTAACATTAAAAATAGAGAGCGAGTTCCCCAACCACTATTTCGTGTGGAAATGGAACCAGGTGATATGAAATTAAAAAAGAATGAAGTACACCCCATTTACAGCTTAAGATATTTGCTGCACCGACGAGTTACCGTAGAGGAACCACACAAGCGAGCAGGGTTCCTTCAATGCCTAAATTGCCAAGAATATGGCCACACCAAAACATATTGCAAGTTGCGCACCGTTTGTGTCGTCTGTGGTGAACTACACAGCACTGCCAATTGTTATAAGCAAAAAGATGATTCCAAAATTAAAAAGTGTAGCAATTGCCATCAAAATCACACTGTAGTTACAGGGGCTGCCCTGTCTATGTACATGTTAAGCAGTCTTTGTCTAACAGACGTAATCACACCTATGCTCAACCTAATACTTTCAACAATACAAATTATCCCCAGTTGCGCCAACCAGCTACCAGCCAGCTTTCATACGCCAACATTTTTAAGGCTAACCAGTCCATAGCGCAAAACATACCAAACAGCCAGTTCTCGTACGCTAATGCTTTGAAGTCTAACCAGCCCACAGCTCAAAAACGCTCTCTTGCCAACGAAAACAGTGGTTTCAATTTTGATCGACTTGAGGCTTCAATAGAAAATTTAATACAAAAAGTAAATTTTTTTACAACCAACATGACCTGCATGATGCAGGAAGTGTTGAAAATGCAGTCTACATGAACTTAAAAATCTGTTTCTGGAACGCAAATGGCATCCGCCAACATAAAAACGAACTAGAATACTTCATGATGGATAAACAAATTGATGTTATGCTTATCTCTGAGACGCACTTGACTGCTAGAAGTTTTTTTAAAATCAACGGATATACTCTCTACGACACAAAGGACCCCCAAGGTAGAGCTTGTGGTGGCTCGGGTATACTAATAAAATCGCGATTAAAACACTACTTAATGAGTGATCATTGTGAAGACTATCTTCAAGCAACTAACATCTGCATTGAAGCTTTTCATCAAAACCTGGTGATTTCATCAATTTACTCTCCTCCCAGGTACTCTATTACAGAAAATCAATATAGTAGATTTTTTAATTCACTAGGCCCACGCTTTTTGGCCGCCGGTGATTACAACGCTAAGCACACGTTCTGGGGATCTCGCCTCATCACGCCAAAAGGTCGCGTTTTGTTTGACACAATTTCAAAAATGCGGTTAAATGTTATATCAAGTGGGCAGCCACCTTACTGCCCAACAGATCGCCGAAAAATACCTGATGTTATTGATTTTGGAGTGGTAAAGGGTGTGCCCCGCGAAATGATCCAAGTTGCAGAATCTTTAGATTTGTCTTCAGATCACTCACCAACTACGAGTATTGTCACTATATATTCACATACAACATATTCACCCACTTGTAATTTAACGATGACAACCACACGTATAAATTGGTTGAAATACAAAAAATATTTGAGTGCTCATTGCCCAGAAAATATTCCATTAAAAACGCCAGCTGACATAGATGACTCTATTAGAATATTTGAGGCAAACCTTAAGCAAGCTGCTCTAAATGCTACTACTACACATCTTCAGGTGAGATATAATAAAATTTTTTCAGCAGATGTAGAACGGCTTTTATCCGAAAAAAAGAGTTCGTAGAGAATGGCAACGCTACAGATCCCCTCAGCTAAAATCTAGGCTGAAAGAATGTACTAAACAGCTGAAAACTCTACTAGAATATCAAAAACCCGCTTCTCTTCAAAACTTTCTGAATGGGCTCGACGGACGCAACGCCTCAAACAGACTACTCGCTATGGAGAGCAGCCTGAGGCCTCAAAAGACCAGTGATATATAAGCCTCCATTGCGGGCTTCGAATGGAGACAGGGCAAGAACTGACGCTGAAAAACGCACTCTGTTTGTAAACCACTGGCAGAAAGAATTTACTCGAAATACGTCTGATACTATAGTTGAGCTGCCACCAGTCCTCGCTATACCAGATGTTACTTTGACGTTCAACATTCGTGAGATTGAACACTATATTGCGGGCTTAAACTCGAAAAAAGCTCCAGGCGCTGATAAAATAAGCAATAAAATGCTCTTAGAGCTACCCTATACTGCAAAACGGATAATTTTATTTATTTTTAACAGTATTTTGCGCCTCAAATGCTATCCCGCAGAATGAAAGGTTTCGCTGATTACCATGATACCTAAACCAGGCAAAGATCATACGAAGGTGGAGTCCTATAGGCCTATAAGCATGTTGTCTAACATGTCAAAACTATTTGAAAAGCTACTTATGAGTAAGCTAACACCCATACTGAATCGTACTGGATGCATTCCAGACCACCAATTCGGTTTTAGGAGACAACATAGTACGATTGAACAAACAATTGACTTGCAAAACAGCTGATGTCAGCAGGGTTGTCAGATATGGCGATTTCTCGCCAAACGTGGCGATTTTTCAACTCCTTTGGCGTCAAAATTTTTTATTTGGCGACATGGCGATTTTTCTGGCGATAAATAAATTTGTTGGCTATTTTTTAACCAAATTGAACTTACAAATTTTTGTAATTCAGAAAATTTTGTTTGTTGAAGGAGTAGTTTCAAAAATAAATCCTACCAAAACTCGTCTTCAAGAAATCTAAACAATTTGATTTTGATGATTTTTCTTATATTAATTATACAGCCTGTTCACAGAATCCAATACGGATTGGTTTGGTATCGATTTCTCTACAAAACCGGTTGATTGCGTTCATGAAATCCGTTTGTACTTGGATTTGCGAAATTTCCGTTGAGAAACGGAATTATTGGAGTTCAGAATTGGAGTTCAGAAGCCCTTTAATTTATGGATTTATCAGGTAGAACAAATTTGTCCAAGCCTCTAATTACTAAATACGCAACTTAGTAAACTATATTTTGAATTTTAAACAAAAATAAACACCTTTTGAACAAAGCAGTTTCGTTACGTTTTCATGAACGCATTCAAAATTGGAATTGGATTGAAATTCCGTTTCCAATCCAATTCCGTATCGGATCCTGTAAACAGGCACATATTCATTGAATATGGATGAGCAAAATTTACAAGAAATAGTTTTTGGCGATTTTATTTCTGCTTTTGGCGATTTTCTGGTAAATTTTTATACGATTATTTTATAAAAATTTGTATTAAGAAAAGTGCTATATGAAAACAAATTTATTATCAAATATATATATTAAGAAAAACTACATAAAATTGATTTTGGCGACTTTTTGGCGATTTTTAAAATCAATTTGGCGAAATAGGTCGGAAAAATCTGACAACCCTGGATGTCAGGTGCTTTGTCAGTTCAAAATAGAACTATTTTACACTGTAAATGCAGGCTGACATTTACAGAAGCAAATTTTCTTTGCTTTTACACGCTATGTATGCATTTTGCAGTGCGAAATTTTACAAGCACACTGTAAAATACATAGTGTGTAAAAGTAGCTTAAACAATTTATTTTACGAAAAAGATCACAACTCATTCCTTAGTATGGACTGAATCGATTTTTTATCTGAGTTTAAGCAAACACTAAAAAGTGCAAACTAAAAGTCAATAAAATAATGATTTAAAAAAAAACGATTCGTTTCAATATATTAAAGGCTAATGTCAGAAATAATAAAGCGCTAGCCAGAAAATATGTTTTTTTTAAATAATTACTGAATCATTGTTATGGATAACTTAATGTAAATAAAATTTGCCGTCAAGCATTTGAACATAAATAAATTTAATACCATGTAAGACAATTAAATTCTCCATGCAGTACCGACAGTGAAGTCTAAAAAATTTCATGTTATTTTTAATAAATATTACACTTGGGGATTTGTGGGCATTTTTTCGAATTTGTTTGGGGATAGCGACAAATATGACCTGGCAGTCCTGGGGGATTACTCTGTAATGCGATGCGAAAGGAAAACTGTTCGCATTTGTATGTTATTTACATTGCAATGCGAATGCATTTCTTTCGTTTCGAATTACAGAGTAACCCCCCTGGCTGTACGACATTGGTCGGCGTTTCATAGCACAATCAGTGTTGCCATTTTTACGCTTTTCGGGTATTTTATGACGCTCTTTTGGTCTTGTTACCCTTTTATTTTTTCCGATTACCTTTTTTTAAAAAGGGTATTTTTGACGCTTTTTCCATTTTTTGTGGCGCTTTTGGTGCTTTTTGTGATTTTTTTTTTAATTTAAGTATTGTTTTACTCAAATGCTGAAGTCGAAGGAACATTTACCTTAATGAATTTTTAGAAATCGACTTTCTTTAAACTCATCTAATGCATTATTGCATATTAAATAAGGCATGAAAGAAGAAAGAGATAGTTGTTGCAATTTCAAATTGCCTTTAAGTGTTTGGCTAAAAATTAATTCAAATCAAACTTATAAAAGATGTGTGCACATATTTCATTAAAACCGCTTTTCGGCCTGCTGATAACGATTATGAAACAGATATATTTGAAAATGAAATTCTTTTTCTATAAAACGATATACATATATGTATGTATAAATAACATATATTTACTTTGTTTTTTAATGAATTGTTATTTTTAATCCCCGTCAAAAAAGAGGGGTGCTATAAGTTTGTAGTGTATGCCCGTCTAACAGTGTGTCTGTCTGCGCCATCTGAGAGGCCAAACAGATGAACCGATTTTGATTTAGTTTTGTTTTTGCTTGAAAGATGACTTCGTCGAGGATGTTCTTAAGGGCCCCATATACTAAACCAGTATGCGCGCGCAATCAAGTGTTGGCACCAGTGGTTTGGTCCAGAGAAACAGGCCGTCTTAAAAAGTCGGCGGCGGCAGCTTAGGAAAAAATACTCGGCGGCGGCTCATAGCCGGCTGAAAGCGGCTGCTTTTGTATCTCACAAATTTCGCGATGAAATGTATATAATCAATTGCACTTTTCAATGTTGAACTCCTTTATTACGAAATTTCATAAAATTTTCTTTTCATAATGCTTTAAAAAAAATTGTATATAAAATTTTTCGAACCCCTGACGACTTTCACATAATTTGTAATATGTAGTACAAATTTGCAACTAAAAAACAATTAGCCGGCTACAATTTTGAGCCGAGGCTAGCCGCACGGATCGGCGGCGGCTTGAAGTTACATTGAAAGTCGGCGGCGACTGTTAAGCCGGCTTTGAGCCGATCGGCTTGTTTCTCTGGTTTGGTCGTGTATGGGCACTTGGTGCGATTCTACGCTTGCTGTAGCGATGTCAAACAGAGTTTGATATTTTGCTGATGGTACCAGTTTGTGGTATTGTGCATGGTGAAATTAGCTCAGTTGAAAAAATTTGTCAAAGAGTAAACATCGGGATAAAACACATTTACTCGAATAAATTACTCACAAATCAAGAAAAAAGGAACAAAATATATGTATGTTGTAAAATGTTTCTGCAATAAAACAAATCATTTCTAACAGGGACCGAAACTAAAAGTTATTATCAAAATTTCAGTTCAAAAAGTCAGACAGAAATAATATATCTATACGATATTTGAGTATAGCATTGTGATCGTCGTGAGCTAAGGAATAAAAATTTTAAAATACTTTTATTTTGTTACTTTTTTCAAAAAAGTCAAAATATAACCGTTATTATTTGGCTCATACTTTTTCGGTCAAAAATAGAAGTTAAAATTTGACCGATATTTTTTGATCAAAAATAAAAGTTAAAATTTGACCGATATATTTTTGGTAAAAAAAAAAGTTTAAATGTGACTGATATTTTTTTAGTCAAAAATAAAAGTTTAAATTTTACCGATATTTTTTGGTCAAAAATAAAAGTTAAAATTTGACTGATATATTTATGGTCAAAAATAAAAGTTATATCTTGACCGATATTTTTTGGTCAAAAATAAAAGTTAAACTTTAAACGGATTTAGAAGTCGCTACACCAGCATTCTTTGTTTATTTTAACCACTTGTCATGCTTGATATTATTGAGCAGGAGCATCAACTATTGAACCAATTTGCAAGTTAAATCGATGTTGATTAGTGGATATTCACCATATGAGGTTATTAGCTCCAAATATTACTTGCTCTTTTTTGAAATTTTAACTTTTATTTTTGACCAAAAAATATCGGTCAAATTTTAACTCTTATTTTTGACCAAAAAAATATCGGTCAAACTTTAACTTTTATTTTTGACTAAAAAAATGTCAGTCACATTTTAACTTTTATTTTTGACCAAAAAAATATCGGTCAAATTTTAACTTTTATTTTTGACCAAAAAAATATCAGTAAAATTTTAACTTTTATTTTTGACCTAAAAAATAATAGTAAAAAAATAACCATTATTTTTTGACCGAAAACATATTGGCCAAAAAATAACTATTATTATTTGATTTTTTCGAAAAAAGTCATACCGTTACGGTCCCTGATTTCTAATGATTTTTTAATAAAGAACACGAAGTTTTCCTAATTTCTATTTACAAAATAATATCAATAATAAATGAGATGCGTACTGGTTGCAACAAGTCATCCGTAAAATTTTTTTTAAGAAATTAATATTGCACCAGTATGCATGTATGGTATATGTTTCGAGGACGATTATGCTCGGACGTGTATGCTCTGCTTTAGCTATGTTTGAAGAACATACATGTCTTCTTGAATCTGTGTGTCTGTGGCACCGTAGCGCCCAAAGGCATGGATCCATTTTTTGTTTGTTTGAAAGGTGGCTCACTCTAAAATCTTCCAACCTATGTTTGAAGAAAACTGGTCCTGCCGTTTTGAAGTTATCATCAATTTTCTTCGGGGTTTTAAAATTTTTAATTTTTAAATCAAATTTATTTCCAAAAGTATAGTTGAAGTCTACTGATGGTTTGGTAATGTATCAATGAAATGGAGGCATAAAGACATGGTAAACCGACAACAAATGAAACTTTTATAAATTAAACAAATTGATAATAAAATATATATTTTATTTTCAAATTTTAATATGCTTTTTATGTTTAAAGTTTGCTGCGCATTCTACTCTTTTTTCACCGTAAATTTTACCCTTTTTTAATGTGTCACATATTCAAATTTTTTGTTAAAATTTTCATTTTTTCTCTTGACGCTTTTTAGCCTTTTTTCTTAATTTTTTAGCCTTTTTACCACACACTTGGTGCTTTTCTTCATTTCTAAAATGGCAACACTGAGCACAATTGTGCTGAGAGCATTCACACGTATTCTTACCCTCTTTTCATTTAGTCGTCGATTAGAAAGCGACGAATACAGATGAGGCGAATGATGACGTATTTTTTTATAATATTTTTCAAGAATATTTATCCAGTGAATACTCGTGTTTCATTTCAAATTGATGATATGCGAAAAATATTTCATCACATTTAAAACACGTTTTATTACTACGAAACTTACATAAGAGTATAAATGTGGACGATTTTATTAATATTGTGCAAAATTCCGCTTCAAAGTATGACTTTTCTATATATTGTGTATATAAAAACTGCAACACTCTTTTTTAGTCAAAAAATGAATGTATTTTGCAAATTTAAACTATTTTAAAATGTTTTATTTTATTTCATATTTCAAACGTTTAACTTTGTGTTTGGTGGGAAGCTCTGTCGTCTCACTAATACTAATAAAGCGGCCTTCAGACTATTAGATTTAGTATTAATTAGGGTATTCATTTAATCGGGTTTCTGCTTTAATCGGTTAATCGTTCGATTAATTAATCGAGGTTTTGGCTTAATCGGTTAATTGCGGTATTAACCGGTTAACCGATTAATGAAGTTTTTTCATAAATCAAGTAATTTTAGCAAATAAACTTGCATAAATTATCTTTTATTTTGAATTTATCAGTAAAAAAAACAATAACATATAAAATATAGCAATTCTTGAACTTAATCAAGCAAAAAAACTTTTATAAATATGTATTCATTAAAAAATTAACAAGCTTGTGAGATCATTATATCAGTTATTAAGGAGATCTTCTACAACAATCTTTTAGAAAAATAATTTCTTTAGTTTTGATAAAACATGGCTTGAAAACATCCTTGCGTTTATCGTAGATGTTGAAGAAATCGAAAGCAATCCCTAATACAGAACATCTAGTTTCTCAGTCCTTTTCCTGGATTTCTCTAAACTTATAAAATTATCCATTATGCCATTAGAGTCCTGTTTTAATTTTTTTTTTCAAATTCTTAACATTTCTAATTGTTTCGGTTAATTCTGTTAAAACATTTCTTGTATTACTATCGATAGTTTATTCTGTTGTAAGGTCATCATCTAATTCATGCTGGCAGAGCTCAGCGAAAAAAAAGTTTATTTCCGAATTCCTTAGTTTCCGTTTTTGTATTGTATTTTAAAACATTGTTGCTAGAAGTAAATATTCCTGAGTGGAGGTATAAAATAATTGAATTCGTCTCTCATTAAATCTAATCCTTAGATTTTTAATTAAATCGTTGGCAACAGTATTATTAGATTTTATAAAACTATTAAACAAAAACTCAATACATAATTCCCTCAAGTTCAATTAGAGTTGCAGTCTTTACTAAATTCTTTTATAGCCACGTCCAAAGATTTTAATATTTCACTTAAGTTAAAATCACTGAACACACTTATTTGTTTGTATGAAAAATAATTTCTAAACACACACACTTTATCGGGTAGTAATTAACCGGTTAACCGATTAACGGTTAACCGAATGAATACCCTAGTATTAATACTTGTGAAAACTCAAATATTAAGTAAAAGTCTAAAGCCCTTATGACATTACATTTTTTATTCATTTTTCAAATTTTGGAGAACAGTGCAAATAGAATATAATAGGAAATTTTACCAGGTGCAAAGAGTTCAGCTATATTAAGATAAATACCAAATTGTCAAAGCTTTTACTAATGTTATCGATAAAAAATGGGGGCCTGTCAAAAAAAATGTAAAAATGTTCAACTTAAAATTGACATTTCAAGCTTGAAACATTAAAGTGTTGCCAAGTAGCGGTTTATTCACGAATTCAGCGACTTAGCGCCTCTTTTTCAACTTTTTTTTCTTTTGTCGTTTTATTATAAATAAAAAGTAGGCAGCATTTAAAGAAGCCATTACGTTTTGTTTACATTTAGTATAGTTGTTTCTTTCTATCATTTGCTATTTCTTTCTTTCAATCCTATAGCAAAACAATGCAAGAAAAATGTAGTGTCATAAGGGCTTAACAGTGTGAAAACAAATTGTTATGATTTGTCAAATAATACGTAAAGAAATTTGACAGTATTATGGTATTCGTGATTTTTAGGAAAATTTCTAAACAATCACATTTTTCATTTTATCAGGGTTGGCTTTTGCACAAACAAACATAGGAATATCAAAAACAGTTGTGTATTTGTTTGTCGGCATAAATAAAGAAAAGGAAGAACGAACAAATTTGCTTTATTGCAAATTATTTATGTAACGTTTTATTTGGAATGTGATAGTGTAGAAACAAAATGTAATGAGAAAATTTTCTTTAAGATTTTTTGACAGTCAGACTGATTTTGATTTGATTTTCGTCTTACAAAATCTAATAAAAATCTCAGTTTGTATTACAATGTGAAATGGCCATAAGCAACAATACAAACACATTTTGAGTTGTGCCTATCACTGCTGTACGATCACGTGTACAGACATACAGATACACATACATATTAGCAGACACACACTTCAAACTTTAACACCATAACAATACTCTTACATTAAAAAAATTTCAACGATATATTGAACCGGCATTTTTTTTTTACAAATTTCCCACTTTTTTTTTTGGCCGACGCATGAGACGTATGAGTGATATGTGCTTTCATATTACTCATACGTCTACAGTTTCGCGCTAAAAATGCGAAATTCGCATTTTCTTCACTTTTTTTAAATTAAAAATTAGTGAACAAAATCTCTACTCAATGATATATTGAAACTTTTTAAATATAAGAGTAGTGTCATGTTTTTTAATAAATAGTAAAGAATTCACGGCTACATAAATTGATATAACTTAAAAGTTTCTTCCGGAAAACAGGAACAAAGTCACGGTCAAAAACCAACATTTAAAAATCACCCCTATCGCGAATGTTATGGGAATAAGTTGTTTGGGAGTAAACGTGTATTCCCATTCCCAACAAATTGGTATCGCGAATTTTTTGGGAGTAAAAAGTCTATTGTGAATATCATGGGAGTAATAATTTCTATTTTGAATTGTTTGTTTTGATTTATAAATAGTTTGCGTGCTTATAAAAGAAAAAAGTCTATTTTGTGAAGAAAAGTGTTAATTTAAAATGAATAGTATTTATTTGCGTTTCCTGATTTTGGAAGAAGAAAATCAATCCACGGAACGATTGCAGCGAAGACATATACGCGATGAGACAAGGTAAAAGTCCTAAAGATTTAAATGTGTTTGTCTCTAAATCAAATGTTTTTGACAGGTTTCAGGAATATTATAGGATTAACAAAGATGCTTTCCAATTCCTACTAAACGTGTTGGAAGAAAACTTGCCTCCTAGAGGTAAAATGTTCGCGGTACCCACCGTAGTGAAATTGGCTAGCACCTTAAGATTTTTGGCGGAAGGCAGCTACCAAAAGGGGGTGGGCAGACAAATCGATGTCGGCTTAGCACAATCTACATTTAGTGAAGTGCTAGCAGAAGTTTTAGTGACATTAGAAAAAGTTTTGTGCCCCCAGTGGATTGTGTGGCCATCTCTTGATGAAAAGAAAGAGATTTCACCATACTCTGGCTGCGCGGACATGGCTTCCACCAAGCAAGTACTTTGATCTTTATTAATACTCCTTCAATAAAATAAGTTTAATAAAGTTGGACATTTAAAAACAAATATGTAGCAACTTACATGTGTACTTCTTGTTCCCAATAACAATTTTTGTGAATTAATTTTGTAAAATAGTTGTTGTGAGTAAATAATCGCGATGCCATATTTTTTATGTTTGTGAACGCATTCACAAAAAATTTCTATGGGAACATTCACGATAGCAAATCATAAAATTTGGGAGTTTTGTCTTGGGAACGTTCATTCGCGATAGGGGTGAATATGTCTGAAAATATTAGGGAAATTAATGAACCAAAGTGTATATTCTTTGTCTCTTAATAAGCTTTACAACATGTCCAAATTCATTGAAATCGGATAATATTTGTAAAAGTTATGAGTCCAACAAAGTTTATCATACCCGAGTCAACTTTGACACCCTATAGCTCACCGTGTGTTTCAACAGGCTGGTCTCAGTTTCATCATTCTTCAAGCTTAGGTCCTTTATGATTTTTACATACATCATTTTGCAATCGGATCGCAAATTTCAAAGGTACAGATTTATTACCTTTTTTCCAATTGAAACCACTGTGCGTTGTAGCCAAACTTGGCAACCGTAACGAATAACAGTATCGGTATTGGTATTAAAATTATTTTTATTTCGGTGTCGGTACCGGTAGCGGTATTTGAGTTATACCGGTATACTACCGGTATTATAATATAGTATATGAAACCAAACAAAACGTTTAAGAACTAATAAGATACATTAAAATGCGTCGTTTCTAATAGGTCTAAAAATGCCAACTCCAAATTTAAAACGAGTTATTTTTCAAAACCGAATAATTTTTAATTTGGTGATCCGTAAGTCGTTCGATTTACTTCAGTAGAATTTGAATACAAATACAAAATTTAAATGCTAAATATATTTTAAAAACATCGTAAAGTATGTTATTATGTGCAGGTACGGAGGAAAATAGTCAAAAATAAAAATTATAAATAAAAATTTGTTTTATTTCATGAAATATATTTTTGATCATGTTTGCAGTATATATGATCCATATTGATAGTATTTTTTTAAAGTTACTTTTTAGAAGAAATTTTTATGAGAAATAGCTTTTAAATCAAATAAATAAAAAAACACATTGTATTGTTAATACAAAGTGCTTTTTTTACCATTTAGAAAATTATTTTCTATGATCCAATAATCAGGTCAATGCAACTCTACAGGTGTTTATTGTTTACCATCGTAAAGATGTCAGACTTCATATATAAAAAACGTAAAAAAATTTTTTTACATATGGAGTTTGTTTGACAACTTCACGAAGAAACACATCCAGCGCCGGCCCAAGGGTGGAGCGGTCGCTCTAGCCGCCAGATGTCAAGGGGCGCCAAATGGGAAAAGCGATCTTTAGCGCATTTGTATATGTTTATTATAAAAATTTACAAAATATAAAAGGTGAGCGTCGTTTTAGTAAACTGAAACTAATAAAAACCTACTTAAAATCGACCCTAGCTCAGGAAAAAATGTCAAACCTGGCAATTTTATCAATTGAAAATGATAATTCTCAATCCATAAAGATAATTTAATTGTAAAATTTTGTCAAGAAACCTTTAATAGATTAATTTAAATCTATAACGATATACCGAACGTGATATCTTTTATTATTTATTAAAATACCTACAGATATAGATTTTCTAGTGACTGATTGAAATTGGCGCCAAATACTAATTTAGTTATATAGTTATAGAGCTTTCTTAAAGAACCAGAACCCATGTTCTGTAACTACCCTAGAGAAAAGAACCTGTCACAAGACAGGTCAAGTGACTCGTTCCGAAGAACTAGCAATCGGTTCGAGTTCCGGAACTTTATATGAAAGGGACCGTTAACTTTTCCATGGCGTTGTCATTGGAGGGGATCAATTGACATAATTAAGATACTCAGTGATAGGTTCTAGATCCAAACTTAAGCTCCTTGTTGTGTGATGGGTTATTTAGTACTAGTTAAATTATTTTTAATTTGAAAAAAATCTGCTTGTACAATGAATGTATTTTGTTACAATTTTCGTTCTAGTTTTGTGATATGTTGTGATATACATAATTCTTTTCACCGGTCACAACTCGGGAACATTTCGTGACATTCCCATTTTTACCAGTCATAGGACAAGTACGTTCAAGACAATTGGTACAACATTTCCCGCAGGGTAATGCGAGAAGTTTTCAATGCGAGTAAATTGTTATCATCCTGTGGAACACAGGGTGAATAACAAAAACATTAATTTTCTTTGTTTACTTTAACACAGCGTCTTCACGAGACATTAACTTTGAGATAACATGAGAAAAAACGTCGGCAGAATCTCATACTAGGGGAAGACGTAATTTTACTTTTCTGATAAGATTTCATTTTATGCAAATGCTCATCGAGTTAACATGTACTACTTTTGCATAATTAGCTACTTTATTTTTAATTTTTCACACAAATTTAAATTTATAAATCAATTAAACACATTTATTCATTTATTTAACACAGACATTTTATAAAAAAAACATCGCTTTTCATTTGATTTAATAATCAGTCACACATGCACACTATGTTATTTTCATATACATGTGTTTTTTGACAGTTCATCTCATAAGATTGTTGTTATAGAAATTCGTATAACAACGCTCTCATAAAAATTCTTATAACATTGAGGTAACACTAATTTGAAGTCTACACGTAACATAATTCTCTCTGCGATTGAATTTGACAATCTCATCTTACATATTATGTTACGTGTAGACCTCAAGTAATATATTCAGCTTAATTATTTTATAAATCACCTTAATAAAATAAAATATCTATATATATATAATAAAACTGCAAAAGGGGCGTGTATGTACATGAAATATTTTTTTTTTAATTTTTATGGTGGCGTAAACAGTAATCGATGTAGAGAACAAAACACCATATTTTGGATTTTTTGTCTGTCTGTCCGAATACGCTTCACGCAAAAACCACTGAACGGATTTTCATGGTATGGAGGTACTTTAGAGTCCTGATTCAAACTTAGGGTACTTTTTACCGCGATGAAATATCTCATTTCTAAGTTAAAATGAAGGTTGGCAACCGATACCGTAATTCATAGGTACCGCTACCGATTAAATACCATTTAAAATTGAATACCGGTATCACTACCGATACCGTAATTGTTTTCGGTTGGAAAATACCGGTATTCAAATACCGTTTCCTTCAATACCGGTATCATCGTTTCGGTATGAAAAATAATATAATACGGAAAGAATAAAATTAACTTTCAAATAAAACTTTTAGAAAATTTCTGTTTTGCAAGTCGAATATATTTTTAAGCACCTTAACCAAACAAGGGACGGGTTATATTAATTAGTATCTGACCGAATGTTTGAAATTCGGTAAAAAGCTATGCTTGGCGTTCGGTAAAATTAAGTTTAAATGCTTTGCTTGTTTTGGACCTTAATTTGGAGTTTTTAGAGTATTGAACAAACCTCTCACAGTGGAATACAAATGAACAAAATTATATAAAAAATGGATATATAGCAGCTCGCAAACAGGTCACCCATAACTACATGTCTCCAAAAGAGTGTAGTTGAGCCCATGGTAGAATAATATACAATGTAGCCCTAGAGCGCCAGCTGATTATTTATTTATTTACTTTTTTCATGCTACAAACTGTCAAATGTTGTGTATATGTGAAATAACTACGCTGCACACACAATACCACACGTATGTTTGCTTCTTCTGATATACAAACACACACATACCCTCTCTATTAATGTTTGACATTTTCTAACCCAAAATGTACATTTGTATTAGTTATGCGGCTACCTGTTATATTTATTATTCTACCATGGTTGAGCCTAAAGGCCGGGGCACATAGAATCCGCCATACGTCATCCGTTGCCTTTTTCAACTGACGTTAACGGAATGACGGATAATGTTGGCACAATGAGTACTTTGTTAACGGAGAGAAAATCAGCTGTTATTTATTTATTAATTTTAATTTCTTTAATTCTTTATTTTAATTCTTATTTTTTAATTCTTAATTTCTTTATTTTTTTATTTTTTTATAACAAAGCACCAATACTTTATACAATCGAATAAATTTTAATTTAAATTATTTTATTTTTGAGCGAAAAACAAACCCACAACAAAGAACAAATCAAACAATAGTTGTCAAAGTACTCAACGTACGTTAAAAGTTAAAACTTGGCCAACTTTGTACTTTGCGTTGACGGAGAAGTACTGTATGTGATCAAGTTCATAAGAAAACATGTATTTTAACTTAGCTGTCAGTTGAAAAAGGCGACGTATAACGTATGACGGATTCTATGTGTCTCGGCCTTAAGTTTGAAATTTGAAAGGAGTATAAGTTTGAAATTTGCCAACTCTTGTGTATCATATTGCCAACTCTTGTGTATCATATTGCAGAATTTGTTTACAAATTTTAGTTACTGCGGTAATCAGAGCATACAAAATTGGACATATTTTTCATTATACAAATATCAACTTTAAGGCATGTTTTCTCTATACGCAAGGTTGGAATCATTAAATAAAAAGCCTATTTCAGGGTCTTATCTGCTGTGAATTATTCAGTAAACATTTTTATACAGGACTTAAAATATAGTAAATAGTCCCATTTAAGGATTTTTTAAACCTTTTCTTGGAATTTGGGATTCTAAATATGTTTTTCTTGCTTTGTATTCAGTACATAAATTCCTATGTACTGCAAAATTTCAATCGAAAGTATATTTAATGAAAATGTTTATAGCACTAAGAAAGATTTTTTTCGTACTAAAACTCTAGGTACAACCATAATCTTTCTTTTTTCCCAAAAAGTCCTTTACAAAATTTAAAATGATCACATTGCTCAAACTAGATATCAATTTCTGGACATTTAAAATTAATAGAAGAGCTCGTACTTTTAGCAGGCTGCCAACATTGACGATAGATAAATGAAAAGAAATAATAAGTTAAACAAAATTATTAATCAAGCCAGATAAAGACAATCAGGGGTGTCATAGAAACCAATATTGGTTTTGCTAATTGTCGGTTTTGAAAACCAATATTGGTTTCATTTGGTGTCACGAAACCAAGTTGGTTTTGTGTATTTCGAATGTAAATAAAACCAATATCGAAACAGCTGTTGTTTACATTTTTATTATTTTTTATTTTACTTTTTTGCTGAAAATTGACAGAATATTATATTTTTTTCATTAAAATAACATTAAGTGTTTTTTTTTGTTAAAATAATTGATATCAAATAATTAAAAGGTGATAAGTGCTTATAATTAAAATAAAATGACATCAGCAGTTGTAGCATTTTTGTTATTGGAAGATGAACGCTCAGAAAAGGCGATGAGACGAATTCTTAGAGATTACAGCAATCCACTTGAACTGCCGGAGACATCGTAAGTACATTTTTTTTACTGTGCGCTTATATTTAAAATTGCTTTGAAGATTTATAGCTAATTATCGGTTAAACAAGGAATCTTTTCGTATGGTGCTTGACAGTATTGAAGGACACTTGTCGCGTTGTAAAATTCTTCCGGTTTTACAACTTGCTGCTTCTTTGCGATTTTTAGCAGAAGGATCTTATCAGAGATCAGTCGGAAACGATTTAAGCATAAGCCTAGGTAGAAGCACTATATCAACAATTTTAGGTGATGTTATCAATGTTATGGAGCGGTTCATTTGTCCTCAGTGGATCCAGCTGGAAATGGACAGCGCTGAAAAAAGCAGGTCGAGGGAATATTTCTACAGCAAATATAAAATTCCGACTATAATTGGTTGCATTGACGGGACACACGTTAAAATTATAAAGCCCAGAATTGACGAGCATTTATACTTTAATCGTAAGGGGTATTATAGTATGAATGCGATGATAGTAAGTAAAAAATCATATTTTTAAATAAAACATACATTCTTATTAATACTTAGATTTGTGATGGTCAAATGAAAATTCGAGCAGTTGATGCGCGGTATCCCGGCTGTAGCCATGACGCATTTGTGTGGAACGTAAGTAGCGCCAGGCAACATTTTCTTAGGATGTATGAGTCGGGCGATCGAACATCGAAGCTTCTGGGAGATTGTGGATATGGCATCGAACCCTTTTTGTTGACACCATACAGGGATCCACGCCATAACTCCCAAGAATATAAATTTAATATGGCTCATGCATCAGCTCGAAATATTGTTGAGCGAACTATTGGCGTACTAAAAAGTCGGTTTCGTTGCCTAATGAGTGCGCTGCATTATCGGCCAGAAAAAGTGGTGAAAATTATAAATGTCTGTTGTGCTTTGCATAATATCTGCAGAAACTACAAACTGGAACACAACGAAAATGACAACATACGTCTACCATCGAACGACATAGAGGAGAACGTTACATTGCCGCCATTAACGTCACAACATAGTGAAGCTCTGCGAATCAGGGATGAAATATCCAACACTTTGTAACAAAAATAAAAAGCTTTAATTAAAAAAACATCATTTATCATAACAAAAACAAAGTTTATTAAATTCAGTCAGTATGTAAGTATATCACAACAATAAAAAGGTACATATGTATGTTTAAAGCAAATAAATAAAGGCACGTAAATAATGTTCTTTCATCAGGTACACTATTTCATTTAAAAATCACTTCCTAGATTTTTTTGATATTCAAACTTTTGCAATTCCAGATCCAATTGTCTCTTCTTCAATTCATTTTTTTCTTGCAAGGATTTCAAAATTGCTGTACTTACGAGGGCAAATTCCTTTTTCAAATCAGTGACAGCATTTGCAACAGATTCATTGCCTTTTTCAATTGCCCTATAAATGCGTCTTAGGCTGCTTGATTTTTCTTTTTCAGTTTGAACTAATTCATCAAGCTTATCGTTCATTTCTTTCTTTATTTTATCGTCTTCATCCAGAAATTTTTTTAGACGCTCCCCGGTATTTTCAGTTTTATATCTTTTTGCAGTACTGGTTGGCACAACGGGAGACAATGGCCGTTTTGAAGATGTAGAGGGCACTTCTTTCTCACATGCACCATCTACATCTTCGTTGAGACCAACTGCTACGCCGCAAACACCTTCCACCAACTGCGAAATGCCACATAGCCGTACTATGGCCTCTTCTGTTGTTGTTAGGTGATGTTTTGCAAACGGTCCACCGCCAGTTGCCCTAGACTCTGTCTTATTTTGAGCCAGTTTTTTTTTTACCTCGCTCTTCCACTCAGTCCATTTCTGTACGAATAAAAAGACATTACATATAACAATACAATTTGTTCTGTGGAAAAAATTTTGTTTACCTTTTTCCACCCATTCACGTCAAATTGTGGTGGCCCGGCGCTATTCAGTGAATCAGCCAGTTCTTCCCACAGGGCATTCACTGTTGGTTTGTCGCGCTTCGTAAAGCCTTTAGCTAAATCCGGATATTTTTCCATGAATTCCATGATTATGGTATCTATTTTGTGTACTGTTTTTATGTTTTCCCCTAGAAAATAAAAAGGTCAATTCAAAAATGTTTCTTTTCATAAAGCAAATATTAATTTAAATTAATTTACTTACATTTCTAAAAAATATCCCGCTGCAAAAAAATACAAACTAAAGCGCGCAAAAATGAAAACTGACAGCTGTTAGCTGCTTGGTTTATTTCCAATAAAAAACCGATAACATTGGTTTCTGTGACACCTAAAACCGACACTAATTCTAGTTCGAATATAAAACCAATAACATTGGTTTCTATGACACCAAAGCATTTTTTCTTGTCGGTTTTAAAACCAATTCTGACAATATTGGTTTCTATGACACCCCTGAATAATAAAATTTTAAATCAGCTTCAAAAATTTCTTTATTAAAAAATATATCATAATTTTTTCTGTTGACCAAAGGGCGCCGAAATCAAATCTCACTCCACCCTGACCAAAGGCTAGGGCCGGCGCTGAAAACATCATTCGATTTGGTCTCGAGCAGGTTTCTTTAGTCGATTTTGAAACGAATCAAAATATGTGAATTCGGTTTAGAAAACACCAAAAATTTTAATTCGTTTTGGAAACAAGAAATTTACTCGGATTCGCTGTACAGAACATGGCCGAATATATTAGCTGTTATTTTGTAAAAAAAAAACGTATTTATTGCTAATTTTACCATGAATTCCAAATACCCAAATTCAATTCGCTATTTTTTAAATCATTAATATCAATTTGAAATATTGATAATCCCTTGCACTGTAATTTTGTGTAATAAAAAATACTCTACTTTTGTTTTGATAATTTTAACTTGAATTCAAATTCAATATGCGTATCGGTATCGGAATCGATATTCCTTTTTGAGTATCGGTAATTTTTGAGTTTCCCTAATTTATTTATTATAAGATCCACAGACTTTGTTGTCCTCTCAATATAAACACATATAACAGCACAAAAATTATAAATTGAACAAATATGTATATTATTTCTTAATATGATTTATTCTAAGAAGACTAACTGCCATACCTAAATAAGAGCGGCAAGCGTCGCGTTCGCAGCAGGGTACGTATATACAGAACATTCAGAGTAATTTTTTTGTAGAATGTATTGTACATACGTGCCCTGTTGCTAATGCGACGCTTGCCGCTCTTATTTAGGTATGGCAGTTAGGTCTAAGGCTGAGGCCACACGGGCGTTTTAAAGCGCGTCGTTTCTGCTTTTTATATTAAATTTGAAAGTTCTCAATTTTTTAAAACTTCAAATTTAATATAAAAAGCAGAAACGTCCGTGTGGCCTCAGCCTAACTGCTAAAGAACATCTACATATATCTAAATTATATTGTTTATTTCAATTTAAAATTTCGTCGTTTATTATATTTTAAGGGATCTCACGGAAAAAGGCGTTAAAAAGCTGCAAAACTCTGTTGATTTAAGCTATTCTACAATACAGAGCTTGGTATCAAAACCATTACAAATGGCATCAATAAATATGTTTTACTTTCTTAACACCATTAAGGGTCTATCCAGAATCAGTTATTATTATGAAGTATTTAAGACATAAATGTATAAAGTTAAAAATTAATATTTGTTATAAAAAATCTTTTTTATCAGCCTCTTATTGTGTGCGAATCTACTGAAGCAGCATTGCGAGAATGCGGGGCATTTTTGATGAAAATTTTAGAATTACAACAAGTAATTGATCAGTCTGTTAACGATATGAAATTATTTTTCTGTTGGCTTTGTGTAGTCATTGTAAGACTGCACCAACAGGACGTTACTGAGGATATGACGCAATTAACCATGGAAGATACTATATATTTGGCTGAATATTTAAATAGTTTTGAAGATAGTGTTATAGAAAATGGTATGTATAGTCGTTCAAAAACTAAAAAAATATGTCGCAGAATAAATTAATATTACTTTTTAGGTGATGGAAGTCTTATAAAAAGGAAGTTTAATTTAGAAAAAGTTGGTCAGTATTTAGAAGATAAACCTCTACAGCAAATGGCTAAAACCGATGTGCATCATTTGTGGCACAAACTTCTGGAAGATAACGATTGTCTACGCAATTCACCTTTACTTTATCCACATGAAAAACGCTTATCACTAACCCAACAGCGAGACAAACTTTTTGCGACGATTGATAATGTGTTTCATAAACCAAACGAAAGTATCAGTTTAGGATTCGAGCTTGACGCTTGTTTTACATGTTTTTCTTTTAATGAAAATTCTGAATGTAATTTCGACTTTATTAGAACATCACATTTCGTAAGTGAAACTAAAAATCGTGATCTTATGCTTGTTACTATTGGTTGGCAGGATTGTTTAATTATGGAATTTGATGCCAACTTTACAAATTTAAAATGTTTTCGATTGCAAACAACTCCTGGACTCTTTACTAAAGACATCAAAAACGGCTTGGAGAATTTAAAGTTTATTGATTTGCAATTTTACAACGACAATGTGCTATCGATTTTATTGCGGAACGAAAACGAAACAATGAAAGATCAGAATTACTTCATACAATTTCCTTTAGATCAAATAAATGGAAAATGCTCTTTACATGTTCTGCCACAAAATTTAAATTTAAGTGATTCAGCAGTTGGCCATACTATCTTCGACGTAATCGATATTACCAACTTTAAGCCAATTGAAAGTACTTGTACTAACCTGGCTGTATCCGGGTGCAGAAAGGTATTTTAAATTCAAACATAAGTTCAACACATACTATTTTAATTTTCTTTCATAGGTTGCTTCTATCTTAGCTGAGAAACGCAAGAAAATGATTGTTTTCGAAATGGAAATTGAGGACGATGAAGATGACACAGAGGTATCCCAAAATTCAATGCTGGACTTGAGTAAAGAATCTGTAGTTTCATAATAGAAAGTTAATTTTAAGAATTACAAAAGAAGTGAAATTGAAAAATAAACAAGAAAGGTACATATATTAAAATATAACATAACATAGTTCTGGTTAACGTTGTCTTACCACTGACAGTCCTTATAATATCTGTGGCCACAAGGAATAACAGCTAAAGTCGAGTTAGGACAAAATTGAGTTATTACTACTAGGGTTGCCAGTTTTATTTTTTGACAAAGCGGGGAAAACTTCCAAAGACAAAAATATCGCGTGATTTTCGAATCTTTCGCGGGAAAAATAAAACAAAATTAAAATATGTATTTACTTCAAGAAATGTTTTTTTAAGGAAGTAAAACTGCTAGTCGAATATGCCGAATCTTATATACCCTTCACTAATAGCCATTCATGGCGGAGGAGGATTTTTTTTACTGATTTTCAATACAAATCGATTTGAGACAAACCTTGACTTTTGAGTTTCGAAATCTGTAACTTTTCTGCTGTCTTTGGAAAATCGATTTCACGTACACAGACGGACAGACAAACATCGTTAATTCGACTTCCATATCTATAAGAACCCAGAATATACATTAGGAATATCAGTAATTTTTACGAAAAACTTGACATACCACTACGTGGTAGTAAATATTGTACAAGTAATGAATATCGCTTTTTTATGTGAATTGGGTTCAAAAATGTTCCGCACCAAACGTGATTTATAAAAAGTCATATATTTTTCTAATATTTTTATATTAAAATACATGTTTTCAATTTTTATATGAAATAAATTTTATTTTTAAAATACGTGATGATCTGTACAATGACAAAACCTCTTCCATTATTTTGATTTCAGACTGGTGAGATACTTCCCTTAGCTCTAGAAAATGGTTTGGGAACATTAAGACAGTTAACACTTGTACGAATTATAGTTATATGAGGAAGAACGTAAAGAAAACTTCGGTATATTTGAAAAAAAATTCTGCTAAAAAAGTAATTGTGTTTGGTGCGGAAACTTTTTTGCAATTGCGAAATAAATATTACCATGGATCCTATTCTTTTTTTATGAATTATTCGACTATACTATGCCATTTTTCCTATTTGCAAAAATTATAAAAGTCTATAATATGCTTTATATACATTTGGACTATAACCAAATTTTTGGCATAGTACCACGGATTGGCCAAGAATGTTTTAGTAATGAAAACACCTGTCGCCCGTCGTATTGCTAAAAAAAACCTCACGCAGGGAGCAAATTTCTAAAAGGTAAGCATAAGGTATTTTACTCAGGTTTTTACATATAACGAATTTTGAGCCGCGATGAATAGTAAACCGTAGGAAAATTTTTAAATCTAAAGCAGTGTATAAATTCCAAAATAGCATTTAATAAATATCAGGTGTATATTTTTTTAAATTTCCGTGACATAAAAATGGTTGTTTTCAAACTTCAACCCGATCTCTGCGTGAACTTTTTTAAAGATCCGAAAAATTATCATATTTTTTAAGTAAATTTTAATATTCTACACGACTATACTATGCCGTTTTTGATACTCGCAAAGTGTGAAAAAGTTATTGCCCTAATATACATACCTATGGTCACCTCATTACTGGTTTAGCTCATATTCCAAAAAGTCGTAATGGAGAAAAACGACATGGAAGATTTACATGAAGTTTTCTTAAAATATACCCGATAGAATTCTTTTGTATTTTCACCACTGATTCCGGCATTTCATAAACTTTCATAAATGCAGAATAGACTACACCAATTAACACCGATATTTAAAACAATAAAAATGAAATGAAAATTTAGACAATTTGCTGTATCTTGGAAACCGTAAAAGGTAAATTCTTAAAATTTTCAAAAACGCTAAAACTAAAAAGTTCCAAAATTAAAAAAATTTCGAAACGAAAAATCGCCAAAATGAAAAAAGTGCTTAAAGAAAATAAACACCAAAATTAAAAAATCGCTAAAACAAAAAAATCACCAAAACTAAAAAAACTCAAAAAGTAGTCAAAACGAAAAAGCACTAAAATTAAAAAAACCGCTATAACTAAAAATATCGTCAAAAAACGAAAAAAATTCCAAAAAATGGAAAATATCATCAAAACGAAAAAAACCGCAAAAACAAAAAAAGCGGCAAAACTAAAAAAAAATCGCCAAAAAACGAAAAATCGCCAAAACGAAAAAAGTGTCAAAACAAAAAAAAATCTAAAACTATAACTAAAAAAGATTACCAAAAACCGAAAAAAGCGTCAAAACTGACAAAAAATCCAAAACCAAAATAAATCGCAAAAACTAAACATATCGTCAAAAAGCGAAAAAACGTTAAAAAAACGAAAAAATCACCAAAACTAAAAAATTTTTAAAAAACAAAAAAAAATGTAAAAAACGAAAAATCGTAAAAAAAAGCAACAAAAAAATGAAAAAAGCGACAAAACCAACAAAAATCGCTAAATCAACAAAAAACTTAAAAAATAAAAAAAACTAAAATTAAACGAAAAAGCAAAATGGAAAAATTGCCAAAATGAAAATAAGGGCAAAAAAGAAAAGGGATATATGTATGTGTATTCGTACGGAACCCTTCGTGTGCGAGCTAAAGTCGCACTTTACTTAATTTATTTAAATTTATTTTTAAAAAGTAGCTCTTTGCGCTCCATGTGTTACTGACTGCTGTGTTATTATCAGGGCAACCAAAAATATGCTGTAAAAACAGGGCTTTAAGCGCATAAAAATGCTGTAAAAAAATACAAAAAATGGTCTTAAAATGTGAAAAATATGCTATAAAAAAGTTTTTTTGTAATATAGAAAATTTTATATAAAAAATAATGAACAAATAAAATAAAAAACAAGTAAAAGTGCTATATTCGGCTATGCTGAATCTTATATACCCTTCCCCAACGAATTGAGTATATAATATAGAAAATATAGAAGCCAAACTCTTAACAAATTAGCTAACACAAACCTAAGTCTATTGTCAAAAAAGCCTAAATCTAAGAATATATTAGTTAAACATTTTGTATTAGCATTTGCTCAAATAAAAATTTCCCCACAGCACCTTAGTAGTTCAAATAATAAATAAATAAATTATTGTCGTAATCAAACCTTTCATGAAATTCGTTACGAAACTAAATTGGAAACATTTATTAAGAGGAAAGCTTAGAAAAGTACGTATGTTGGTTGAATAATATATAAAATATGGAAAATAATCATAAAATATATAAAACTATGAAAAGAAATCCTCAGTATTGAACTAAGAGCACCCTTATGCCAACACGGCGTATTGAACTCTCAGCTACTGAGGCTTCGTTGATTTTAATGCATAATGACTTAATATAAGCCACTACTATCACTACCCCATTGACATTTGTGTTATTATATTATATATAGACAGGGAATGGAAAATAATATTTTTATAGAGAATTTTACATATATTATTGGACAGAATGTGGAAAATTTTTTGGAATATAAAATTTCACATTTCTTATTTTATAGCTAGAGAAAGGTAATATTTTTTGGTATTTAAAATTAAAAATTTTTTTATTTTATAGACCAGGGATGGAATATGAAAAAATTTTTTGAACATATAAAATTTCTCTTTTTTTATATTTTTTATATTATAGGCCAGGGATAAAAAATGGAAATTTTTTTGGTATATAAAATTGTTTGTGTAATATTTAAAAGTTTTTATATATGTACATAGAATATTTGTGACACCCTTAGTATTAAAACTAATTGTTTCTCTATTATTTAATATTTTCTTTAAGTAATTATTTACTGAATAGTTAGCTCTACTATCAGAAACCTCTATTGCAGTTACGTAAATGAATAGCATCTGATTTATGGCTGCATTGGCACACCGATATATGTACATTATTAAAATTATTCTGGAAAAACTGTGATAAGCTCAATTTTGTATGTTATCAAACACTACTGCAATTACACCAGTTTCTAATCAACTTCTTACTTCAAAATATAAAGCATTGTAATATATTTCTAAGGGGCTGTTCACATATTACTTAACACAATTTTCGCCATTTTGAGATTCCCTCCCACTTTGTAACGCTTTTTAAAAAATTCTCAGTATAAATTATTTAAACCGTAATAAATCTTTAAACCTCTACCCTAAGAGCGTTACGTAATATGTGACAACCCCATATTATTCATCCCGTAAGGGATAATAAGGAAAATCCTATGACTAAAATTTGAATTAGGTAACTTAAAGCAGTAGCTACCATATCAGTCTTATGTTTCATCTTATATATACAAATGAAATGCTGTAGATCAGCCTATAGTTTTTCACTTTATTTTTCGGATTTCCAGTTATAGCGTCCATAGTAATAAGCAGTGATGCCAACTTAGACGTTTTCGGGCTAGATGTATCCCGTTAGTTACTCAAAACGCAAAAAAAAATTCTAGTCCTCAACAAAATACCGCGCAATTTAGCACTTTTTACAATTATCTTTTAGCCCCTTTTTATTTTTTGGTCAATATGGGTTTATAAGTTAGCCCCTTTTTTGCGCTTTTTCGAACAATTTTACTGGATGTTCTTATACGTGTCTTTTTTCAATTTTACCCTTTTTCAAAAATATTTGCGCGTTTTGGGTTCCAAAAGTTGGCATCACTGGTAATAAGTACCATGCGACAGTTTCAATCGCATACCTACATATAAAGAAAGAATCTAACACCTACTACTCAAACATAAACTTTCTATGAAGATAGGGCCTTTGGATTCAGAAAAATATGAAGCAAAAAGATCTAACTACACAGAAAAAAATATCATCAAACAGCCACTAACAAATCAAGTCATTAATATTTAATTTAAACTCAAAACTATATTTAATTAATATAACAAATTAGGATGTTGATACAACAAACACAGAAAATTTTTTCAACAAGCTGAGTTAATTAAATTTTTTGTTATGTATGGCGCAAAAATCCAACATTTTTTGTAAATATTTTTGATAAAAAAAAACTTGTGAAAAATTCAACAATCATCATTGTTGATAATACAAATTAAAATGTTTCATATCATAACGGAATACACACGTAGAAGAAATATAAGAAACCACGTTTTGTTTGTATTTATTATTTACTTATTTATTAACGAGTTGCTCTGTAGCTGAGAAGTAAGTACGACAGTCTATTGGTCCAGAAGTCACCGTTTCGATTGCAGCTAAAGACATTTGGTGCTTTCGCAGATATAACAATTATGTATGATAATAAATAAAAAATTTGGTTCAAAAATTTAACAAGTCACATTCTTAATATAACAATAATTTCAACTGATATAATTTTAAAACCTAACAAAACAATAAAAAACGCATTCTTTTTTGGCTTTTTGCAGAAACGCACTTGGCAGGAATCGAACCTGTAACCTTCCGGGTAATAGCCTTAGCACACTAGCCAGCACGCCACGGGAGTCAACAAATTATTTGTTGATATATTTAATTGAACATATCTTTTGTAAAACATAAAAGTTTTTTAGAACCCAGTTTATTAAAAATATTTTTTTTGTTAACACCTCAATTGTGAATAATACAATAATTTTAATTGGAAATAATCGAGTTGATTTTATTTTCTAATGTCACAAATGCCGTGTTTGTATTTACAAAAATCGTTGTAAGTGCTATTTTAAAAAAAAACTTTTAATTGTATTTACAAATAAATTAATTGCATTTACAAATTTTTTTTCTGTGTAGCGTAGGGGCGCGGATTCGAGGGAGGGGAAGAAGGGAAATGTTTATTCTATTAGAGAAATTGGCATTGAGAGCCATAATATTTTTCATTTTAGCATGTTTTTTGCTTCTACTCAAAAATGATTAAAATGTTAGTTATGGCGTTTTGTGTTTCAGGTAACGATATATTAAGATGAAAACGTTTTATGACAAATATTAATTTTTTTCAATGTTTATTTAAATATACTTATACAGATATTATTGTGTTACCGTTATTTCATCTAATTAACACAAATTTGGTGGTATTTTCAATTCTGTTCGTACGTGTAAACGTCATCGGAATCTTCGTCTGATGAAAAGTCTCTTCGTCTTCTTCTTTCTTTGCGCTTATTACGCTTATTTCCGCCATTTTCAGATAAATTATCAGCTACATCTTCGGGCGCAACAGGTTTAGATTCCTCTGGCGGAACGCTCTCTGTATATTGTTCTGCTACTACTGTAGATTCGTTACTTATCTTCATTTCCGAATTAGCTCCGGACTCTTCATTTTGTTTCTGTAATTTGACCAAGTCACATAGATATTTATAACGTATCAAACACTCTTCTTTCGATTTATCAGGGACACAGTTTGCAATCTTTTGCCACCTGTCACTTCCTGCAGTTTTTCTATATTTAACAATGGCTGCTTCAAGAGCCTTTTGTTGCTCTTGACTCCAATTTGTTTCTGGTACATGAATATTTTTTTCTTTCTTTGTCTTTTCTTTCTTTACAATTTCTTTAGTTTCGTGCACAATATTTTCCGCAACACTCTCCGTTTGGCCGGGTATTCGAAAACCATTTTCTTTCATTTTTGCTGCCATAAAAGTAACTTCCTGTACGGTGCGATTCATGGTTTCGGCAATTGTTACCCAACGATTTCCTAAGCCAGCCGGGTATTTTTTAACTAAACGTATAAGCTCAGCTAAGTCTTCGTCCGTCCAAAAGCTGCCACTTAAAGAAGCCTGCAATATAAATACTTATTAAATAAAAATATGATACAAAAGTTGAGAAAACAGTATTTAGGGGTGTGTGAGAATTTAAACAGTCATAAGTTATAACTTCTTTGTTTGAAATCATATTTCCACAATTTTTTTTATTTAAACATTTTTATCATTTATCTTAAAAGCTACGTATATTAGGAATAAAAAAAAGCTCCAAATCATTCAAATCCAGAGACAAATGTCGATTTTATTCACAACTAAGTGAGGAAACTTATGGCCTCATGGTTGGAGCGCAAAAGAAATTTTTTTCTATTTTGTAAAGCGCCACGCAAGTCAAAATGTTTTAGTGTTGGAATGGTAAATAATTTTACATCAAAATGACAAATTTATTTTTAATTCAGTAATTTTATTTTTTCAATGCAATAAAATAGAAAATATAAACTTCTTTGTTTGAAATTTCAAACTTGTTTATGCTGGTAATTATAATTACCAGAAAAACTGAAGAAATATGTATATACATAGTATGTATGCTATATGGTTTAAATGGTTTATAACCTTTTTATTTATGCGATTATTATATATTTTTTTTTAAATACAGTATATTATTGGGAAATTTTTTGCAATTAGCTTTGAGTGATGTCCATTTTCTGCTTCGCACATACGTGCTCTTTTTAGCATATTTTCCATAACTTTTCGCAAAATTTCGGGTATAATGGCCATGATTGCATTTCGAATATTGGTTTTTAGTTGGAGTATGGTTCTTGGTTTGTTATTTTGACCAGTGTGCACGGTAGGTGTTCTTCCGGCACCAGGAAGGGTTCTTACAGACCCATGTTAACGAAAATTTCCAATCAAATGTGTTATTGCTGACGCTGTGGGTGCAATGCGCACATTAAAATGACGATGATATGCACGCAAAATTCAATTATTTTTGTACGTTGTTCGATCGTTTAATGATTCATAATTAATTCCCCAAGTCTTCTTCACAAAATGCTGAAAAAAACAAAGAAAAATAAAACTTATAAAGAATTCAAACCATATAGCTCATTCTGCGCCACCCTGTATATACGATTTGAACTGTCTCACTTTTGTGAAGATGAGAAACGGGCTTCGTTAACCGTCTCAAATTAAAAATCGGTACATATACATATTTCTGCAGCCTTTTGTTTCCCAGACAACGTGATATGCACTACATACATATATACACACTTACGTGCAGATGTATGCTTGTATATACATATAAATACTTTTACTTAATATCAAAGGTTTTTCAAGCTGCACCCAACGGTATATTAACCTTGAACATTCTTAAAAATTATATCTTCCATAAGAAACACCATTTCAAGAGTTTTTAACAGAAGTAGGATCCACTCATTTCACGTAAAGTGAATCAGCATAAAAACATAAATGTGAAAAGAAAGCCAAGTTCCTATCCAAAAGTTTCGGCCGCAAAAAGTACTGAGATCACAATAAGGACCAAGATCTTGATAGGTACAATACCCTTGATGAAAAATGTAGATTTTCATATATTTCTTAGTACTCTCTCACCAAGCCCTAGTCCCTCCCATACATAAAGTACGGGCACCCTAGCACCCCCAGAAAAAAATTACCGTTTTCAGATTTGTCTGACTATTTTCTGATTTGGAGCTACTTGTGTGCCAAATATGAGCTTTCTAGCTGTACTGGAAGTTCCCCATACAAAGAAGGGGCACCCCAGTCCCCCCAGATGAAAAGTGCACGTTTTCAGATTTTTCTAGTTGATTGCTAATCATGACCTATCTGAATACTAAATTTCAGCTCTAGCTATAGTAGAAGTGCCCAATAATATTGATTAGTCAGACAGTGAATATGTACTACAATAAGCACTTTTTACTCTCTAATATCTCGGGAAGATTTTGCGGTAGAGCTTTTAAATTTCACCTATGAGGTCACCTCTGTGGATAGACCTTATGTTTAAAGTTTCATTATTTTATGATCAAGTGGAGCAAAGTTATGACGGGGGTAAAAACAGCTCGAATGGTTTAATGTACTATACACACTGTGTGGCCGAAACTAACTAATAAAAAAACTGAAATAGCAAAAATTATTTATATGATTTTGGTTACATTGAGAATAAATTTCGTTTGTAAACAAATTCCTGGTGGAATTGGAGAAAGGGCAATGGGTAAAAAAAATTATGTATTAATTTTCCTTTTTCTTTACAACAATGGTGTAGCAAAGCACATCGGGTGAAGCTAGGATAATTACAAATTACTTTGTGTGGGGGGCAGAGCACTGTGCCGTGCGGCTAACAGCCGGCTAAGCCGAGCCGCCGACAGGTTTTCATAGCCGCCGCCGAATATTTTTCAGCTAAAATCGACTAAAACAGAGCCGCCGACATGCTTGGTAAAGTAGTTTTTATTTGAAAAGTAAAGTTAACATCACTGATCTAACGGTTTATTTTTTAGGAATACCCCAGAATTGCAAGGCTTGCATCATACATACTATGTATTCGTTCTACAAGCGCATCCGCCGAAGAAGCTTTTTCTAGTGCTGGTTCACTAATCACTGAAAAAAGGTCGAGCTTAAATGCGCTGACAGTTAAACAAGTTCTCTTCATACACGACAATTACGATTTAGTTCAAGAAATAATATCCAAGTAACGTCTAAATCCTTAACCCCATATTCATAAAAATTTATTAAATTAATTAATTGAATTAGTTTATCAAAGTTAATATTGGTTTACTGTACGAATTTTGTATGGGAAACCCGGTTTTAATGCACAGACCTGATATATACCTGATATATTCTTATCATATTTAATACAAAGTGTGAACTCCTCTATTATTTCCCTAAAAAATTAATAACTAAACAATAAATTTTATTTAATTTTAACTTTTAACGCGCTTTTTCCCAAACTAATATTTTTCTTAGGAGTTTAATATAATATCTTTAGTTTTACTATGAGATTTTTGGGTAAAAGTTCCCTGACGATTTGCATTAGCACCAATGAAATGGCCATAGGAACTAGCTAATACCCCTCCATAATCAATTTAAATGTATTTTAATAAGAATTTAATATTTTACTTAAAAAGTAAAATATTAATTTGGGAAAAAGCACGTTAAAAATTTAAATTTATGTAATTTAATAATTCCCAAAAAAGAACTTTTTAATAATAAATTTTATTCTTTTTACATATAATGTTTTAATTTCGTTTTACAATTTCCAATTGGAGATGCAAATGTGTAGGTAGTTTGGCTGGCTTGTAATTTTTTTCAAATTTATGGCAGTCCTGATTGCAATTCCAGCCGTATTTTTGTACGAGCCATACAAAATCCGACCAGCTGATTGATTATCGGCTTTAGCCGGCTTTGAGCCGCCGCCGCCACCGACAATTTATTCGTTAGCCGCCGCCGCCGATAAAATTGCTCGGCGCAGGGCTCTGGTGGGGGGTTTAAGTTTCCCCTCTTCCTATACCACCAGGCTTTTGTTGATAATTTTTTTTATTATTAGAGAAAAAAAAAACATAAAACAAACATAATTTGGTCTATTATATAATGCAAACGAACTGCAGTTGCGTTGCCGGTCGGCAACTGAAAAGTAATGGTTGCCAGAAAGGCACTAAATAGCAACTGAAATTGACAGCTCTCAGTTGCCAGTGAAAATTTTCCCGGGAAAACGGGAAATTAAAAGTACACTTTATTTCATAAATACATATATGGACTTTTTTGACAAACATATTTATAAAATTGCGTAAGTGACCTCCAAATATATGTTGATTCATATAAGAAATTTGTATTATAATCCTGTTTTTCTTTGATATCAAAATTTTCAATGTTTTTTTTTAATATTACCAAAGTTCTTTTGACTGACTGTACGACTAAATTTACACGATGAAATTGTTTAATTTCTCTTTTAAAGTTGCTATGTTTTTCACTGTCTGTTTTAATACTAATACCCTGTTTATCGATGTCGAAGGAAATTTTTTATTCTTACAACTTCATTTGAAACAAAAACAAATTCTAAAACTTCGTCATTCTTTCAAATGTAACTGTAAGAAAGAAAGAATTCCTTCGACATCGATAAACAGGCAGTAAAATGTCCATAAAAATTTTTTTCATAGAAAATAAAAATGTGAACGTTTCAAACTTATACAAAAATTTCATAAAAATTTCATGAAATTGAAGTCATACCAATTCTCTTAAGCCGAGAAAAATTATTGTTTGATTCGAAAAGTACATGCAAGATTAATTTAGGAATAGGTGTCGTTTAATCACTATAACAGAACAAAGTGGAAAACTTTGTATAAGTATCAATGATTACAGTGCTCTCTAATCGTTTCCTAAAGTAAATAAATCGATATTAAATGAACTTTGAGTGATTTTCCGCAGAATAATAGCCCAATTCACTATGTCGGTTTTACACGTTTTCCGACTAATTTCTGATTGATTTTCTTGTTTTGTATTCGCTAAATAGTTTAGAACATACATATTTAGGTCGTTGTATTTGAAAATGAAAAATTATTGCGTCCAATAATATAATTGTTTGAATTGCCACATTAGAATAATTACAAGTTCAACAAAAAATAAGGGCCCAATAATTTTTAAAACTATTATGGTTTTGACTTGGCAGTACCTTATTTCCAATTTCTTGTAGACAAGACCAGAACCTCGAAACTCGAACGAAGAAATAATAATGATTTACGGAATTGCATTAGTGAGTGCTTGCCGTCTATAGACGTAACGTTTTATCGAGATACTGAATTGGGCTATTAGTGAAAAAATTTTGGAAAGTGTAGTGGAAATTTTAAGCGCATAAAAGCTGTAAAAACTTTGAGTTGACACTACTTAAATTTATTATAAGTGGACGCAATTATTGAAACCCTGAAGGAGATGTTTTAAGATAAATAAAATGAATAATCAAAGACATTTAGACAGACTGTGGCTCAGGATATGTAAAATTCAGCTCAGCTGAGTATAGTACTGTAACTTGCTTGTATTTAACGATAAGAATCGTCCAAGAAATTTTTCAAGAAAAATAAGAAACATTACGACAAGTTCTTTATAAAATGATTTGGAGGCCTTAAAATAAAATGTTTAACTAATTGCGATACAGTCGTCAATTAGTCTTTATAGAATCTCCTACTGTTTAATAACTATCAGGGGTGTCATAGAATCCAAGTCGGTTTTGCTGATTGTCGGTTTTGCAACCCGATATTGGTTTCATTTGGTGTCATGAAAACAATTCGGTTTTGTTATTTTCGAATGCAAATAAAACCAATATTCGAATCAGCTGTTTTATATTTTGCTCATTTGCAAGGCGAATTCATACCAGGTGGCCTCGAGAGCTCAGCTGACTATGAATTCTTTTCCATATTTGAACTGTCAACTGTGGTAATGTATCAGTTTTTGACAGCCCAAATATAAATGCTCCACGGCAAATTCTCTTGCGGCTACCTGGTATTGATCTACCTTGCTCATTTGTTTAATATGTGCTTTTAAAGCAATGTTTTTCTTTGAAAATTTGGTAAATTATGGTATTTCTGCTAAAATTTTTTTAAAACTTGTGTTGTTAATAAAAAAAGTTATAGCAAAGAAAATAAGAAGTGGGAAATACATTCTATCGTTGTATTACTTACATTTGTTTTTACATTTGTGTAATTTTATTGCTTTGTGAAAATATAAAACGAGCTCATTGAAAATATAAAAAAATTATTGTTTAACAATTGAGTTATGAATTTTTAGTCGAACTGTATGGTTTAGTTATTTAATTAGTTCGGCTTAAGTTCATTTTCTATTTAATCTTTCGATCAATTATTTTTTATTTAAGAAAGAAATTCTAAAGCATGTAAATATTGAACATTCAAAGAAAAATTTGGATGTACGGAAGGTTGAACTGACAGATGTTACGAGACTACAACAGTCTACTCATCAAATCCCTTTACCTACACTACCAGCGACGGTAGCAACAACACTGTAGCGAAAATCCTACTAATTTTAGTAAGCTCAATTAACAGACTGTCGCCACCTCACGGCGAGTCGCACCTATTAATGAACTTTTTCTAAATGTTCGGAACTTCACTAACTGTATTTTCTTAGCATGTTCAAATATTTTAAGCTTATATTGAACATTCAAAGAAAAATTTGGATGAACGGTTGGTAAATGGCTAAGGTATGGTACCTTAGCCATTTACCAACCGATCTTTAAAATATAATTTTGTAGAAATGCGTTTTGAAACAATGAAGTTATGGCGGTTTAAATTTGAAACTCTAAGAAACCCGTTTTTTCACAACATTTACAGTTATTGCAACGAGTCATATCTCGAAAAAGTGAAACTAGGCAAAATGTGCTTAAAGTTTTACAAATGTTAGCAGGTATGTACATATGTATGTATATGACCAGTAGTAGCTTTGTAGTGGTTATAACATCGATTTATATTAAGATGTTTCTGAACATTGTTTTACATAAATGTGTTGTGTTGTAGACCTTTTTTGTTAATTATTAATTTTAATAAATGTTCGGCTTGAGGTCTTTTTTGTTTTTTACATATAAAAAAGGTGTCAAGGAACATTTTTTCTTCAGTAACTTGAAATTTTTGCTTTTTTGAGATATAACTTTTGTTGCATTAAATTAGCAATATGTACATATAAGGGGTATTCAATAGAACACTGAAGATGGCACATAGCCGAAACCGGTCTGTTTACAAACCAAATTTGACGTGGGATGACGGAAAATCGTTCCAAATATAAGGGGTCGTTTAATTTTGGCTATAACTACGGGAACTATCGAAACGACCAATAAATTGTGATAAATTTTCTTTACCTTTTGAATTACCGGTTTTACAGCGTCATCTTCGGTCAGTTCTCGACCTTGTATTTGGCAGTAGCCTTTCAAGTCCTCTTCTGTTTTTTCTGGCGCCTTTGAATTTTGTTTTCGTTTGCGCAGATTTTCTTTTTTCTCTTTACGCAATCTTGCTTGCACTTCGTATTCTTTTTCCAATTCTTCTTGTCGTTTGGCGTCTTCCAGTTCTCTATTAGAAATTAAATGATTTAAAAAATAAAGAAATGTATCACGACCGTCATAATGCAAAAATGCGATTTCGGAGATATCTAATAATCAGGGAAAGCGGAAATATGCCCAAAAAATGTGTTTTATGCGCATTAAATATGTACTAAAAACTTAAAGATATGCTCCCAAAATGTAACAAAATATGTTCTTAAAACTTTAATCATTTCGTTTATAGTTTATATAACATTTATTTCTGACACCACGTATTAATTACATATATTGTTGGCATGCAATAATGTCCAAGAAGATTATATCCACGGAGATTATTTCCACTTCAAAAAGGAAATAATGATTAAAGAAAATGAAGAATACATATCAAATGCAAAAAACTCACGATTTTATGACCTATACTCCAACCTCAACTACAACGTTGCGCACTTGTACACTGCCTTCCTGTCACATGCTACAGGGCTATTAATAAAAGCAAGAGGCGGTTTACTAAACCATTTTTCATTGAAATTGAGAAAATTCCAAATGAAATTAAGAATTTCAATTTGAAATTGAGAAAATTCCAAATGAAGTTGAAAAATTCCAAATGAGATCGAGAATTTCTATTTGAAATTGAGAAAATTCCATATGAAATTGAGAATTTTTTATTTTAAATTGGGAAAATTCCAAATGAAATTGAGATTTTTAAGTTTAAATTGGGAAATTCTAAATTGAGAAAATTTAATTATATAATTTTCATTTATTTAATAAGGATCAAAGAAAAGAAAATATAAAAATAAATAAAAAAGTCGCTGTATAATTGACCAAGAGGCATATCTTCCAGATCCAGAGTAGATTGGTAAAAAGTTCGTGCAACTTTGGACAGGAAATGAAATAAAATTACTTTCTCATGAGCTCTCTCTCTCTTGGCCAACTTTTCTCATCTTGAACGCTTTTCGCGCAAGTTTGTGTAAGTTCGGGCGAGTTCGTTATGCATCTGGAACACACCTGCATATTTATTATATCACACCTAACACTTAGTTTCTATTTCACTTCTAAATATGGGAAAATTTTCGATTTCATTTGGAATTTTCTCAATTTGAAATTGAATTTCTCAGTTTCATTTGGAATTTTCTCAATTTCATTTTGAATTTTCTCAATTTCAATGAAAAATGGTGTAGACTAGAGTCCGACCGAATATTCGGTCTCGGTTTCGAACTCGGCCAAAATTGTGGTTTCGTCTGATATTCGGTTTAGGCCAACTTTTTGGCCGAATACCGAAACTTTTTATTCTCTATATATAAGGAAGTTAATCGAAATAGTATTTTCCAAATTTAAAATATGTCACCGTCATGAATCTGTTTTTTTCCCGTTCGATATCTTTTCAAATTTTTTGAAAATTTTACTTAGTTTTACAAAGCGCAACCAAAAGATATATAAAGTAACATAAAGTATTCAACAGTTTTTGACAAAATAAATAGCATAAACTAGAGAATGGTAAACCGATTTCGATCCCAATCGAAAATCTATTTTATGTTATAATAAATCGATTTTTCGCAACCGAATTTACTTCTGCAATTTTGCACTGAAATTGATTATTTGTTTTTTAAAATAGATTTTTTTTTATAATTTCCAAATATGAAGAAAGCTCATTTTCAACCTTCACGATAAATTCAATACCGTTGAGAAAAATTCTCTATTGTGTATATCATCAATGAAACGCGGGCGTAAACAAGAAAAAACTTCACTTTAGTGTAAATGAATGAAATTGTATAAATTTAGTGTCAAAAATAGGTAACGATTTGCCAACGTTTCAGTTTACAACCTGAGAAATGGTTTGCCAATGATTTATATATATATATATATATATATATATATATATATATATATATATATATATATATATATATATATATATATATATATATATATATATATATATATATATATATATATATATATATATATATATATATATATATATATATATATATATATATATATATATATATATATATATATATATATATATATATATATATATATATATATATATATATATATATATATATATATATATATATATATATATATATATATATATATATATATATATATATATATATATATATATATATATATATATATATATATATATATATATATATATATATATATATATATATATATATATATATATATATATATATATATATATATATATATATATATATATATATCGAGCCATAACCGCCAAAAAAGCTCAAGCGACATGCTTTTCGAAAATCGGTTTTAAACGAAAATCGATTATTTACGATAAATCGGACTATCTTTTAAAGTTTCAAAGTCCTGCCATGTTCCGTTACGGAAATACAGCAAAAGAAATTTTACCTTAAGTGCAGTTTCCCTTTAAATTTTTAATTTGTTTACATTTTTTTGTAACTGCAATGTGTCGCTTAAGCTAAAATTCTCTTTTGCAAGTAGAGCAAAACTAGTGTCAAAAACGGCAAGGACCTCAATGAAACGGTTAAAGAACAGCTTGATAAAGATAATAATTACTAGTTTTAAAATAATTTGATTAAATTAATTGATTTTTCATGGCATCAATAATATCTTAAAATATCTTAACCTTTACAAACATGCGTTGTCTTATAGGAAATTTATTAAAACTATTAACATTACATATAACAGTCCACCACAATCCTATATAGCCACTATAAGGGCTCTACTTCGATTTAAACCAAGGATAACTAAAAAATACTTCTCCTGTAAAATTTAATTTATGGCGCTTAAGCTTTTTTGGCGGTTATAGCACGATATATATATATATATATATATATATATATATATATATATATATATATATATATATATATATATATATATATATATATATATATATATATATATATATATATATATATATATATATATATATATATATATATATATATATATATATATATATATATATATATATATATATATATATATATATATATATAATGGGTGATTTTATAAGAACTATCGGAAAGTAAAAAAGAAAAAAACACATAAAATTCAGAAAAATGCATGAAATATTTATTTGGATCGATAGTTGGGTCGATATAATTTAATGTTTGAAGATTATTTCATGCAAATGTTGGCCGCGGCTGCGCCTCAAATGGTCCATCCGCTTAGTCCAATTTTGGCATACTCTTTCCAACATTTCGGCCGGTATCTCACGAATAATGTTGGCAATGTTGGCTTCCAGTGCGTCAATCGAAGCGGGCTTGTCGCTATAGACATTAGCCTTAACATAGCCCCACAAAAAATAGTCTAGAGGCGTTAAATCGCACGATCTGGGCGGCCAATTGACTGGTCCCAAGCGTGAAATAAACTGTTCACCGAACTCGCCTCTCAATTGGTCCATTGTTTCGCGTGCTGTGTGGCATGTGGCACCGTCTTGTTGAAACCACATGTCATGCAAGTCAAGCTTTTCCATTTTGGGCAAAAAAAAGTGGAGTAACAGAGGCCCAATTGCTGCGAACGGCGCCGAATCGATAATTCACGGTCATCACCAACACTGGCCGATACGGCTGCGATATTTTCTTCAGTTCGCACTCTACGTAAACGTGTTGGTGGTTTAATGTCCAACAATGTAAATTTGGTGCGAAATTTTTTTACAATAGCCCGAATAGACGCCTCAGTAGGTCGATTAAACTGACCATAAAATGGAAGAAGCGCGCGATGAACTTTCTTAACAGAGCACGCATTTTGGTAATAAAATTCAATAATTTGCAAGCGTTGTTCGTTTGTAAGACGATTCATGATTAAATTATAGACCAAACTGAAGATGTTTGACAGTGACACAAGATACAAAACGTGCGTGAGCTGTCAAAACTAGTGTTGCCAAAAAGATAATAGCAAAAAAATCACTCGTTATATATATATATATATATA